>JBBPBQ010000002.1:55981816-56003190 GCA_037974755.1 Cicer yamashitae | reverse complement strand
AAAAAAAAAGAACTCAATAGTTTATAAATTATGATTCATTCATCGAAAATTTTAAAAAATAGCAGAAAATAGACCAAAAAATAAACCATTTATTATTTAATAATAATTTAAAAAAACTGGTAAGTGAAAAACTTGTCATTCGAAACTGAAAGGGTGGAAACTGTTACATTTTTTTGAATGAATCATTCATTATATATATTTTCTTCTTCTTCCTTTTGATTCACTCTTCACTGTTCATTCTTCTTCCAATATATTTGGAATTCGCACTGGGAGTTTTACTCCATAAGTTTCCGAGTTTAACTTACACCAATTGTTTCTTCAATTCCTTTAAGCTTCTTTATAAATTCTTGCTTCATATTCTCCTTTTTGGGTAAGTTTTTCTTTTTTGAATTTGTGTTTTTATTTTTCTGATTATAAGTTAGAATTTTTCTGATTATAAGTTAGAAGAAACTGTGATTTTGGTAATGTTTGCAGTGTTTTTATTTTGTTTGTGTGGACATTGATGCACCTGAATTGGATGATATTTATAAATAATTGATGTTTGTTAATGAACTTGTGTTTAACTACATGGAAAAAGGGACAATTTTTTGAGTTTAAGGTTTATCAATTTTTGGAATTGTTGATCACGTAATTGTTGACAGTGTTGTTGATGTCATTATGCCAAAAATCCGGCGCCATTGCAGCCTATGCCCCTTATTTAACAACACTGATTTTCGATACATGATTACATGATGTTTGACTGATATCTTTTGTATCAAGAGTTGCATTGTGTTGTGGCTTCTGTAACACTACTGACTTCTGATTGATGGTGTGTCTCAATGTCCGATGCGTGGCAGTGTCAGAGACCGTCATGACACGGACAAATTGATTACATTTAATTAATTTTATTTTTTCAAATGTGTGTCGTGTCTGATGTACATCTGTGCTTGATGGGTTGTGGCTATGGTTATCGTGTTCAACAAATTATTTGGTACAATAGTATGCATATTGGTCATGACTCATGAGTGACCAGACAACCCCTCAAGATGTTAATGTTGTTTACAATGATTCGTGATGAAGAGTGTAGTAGTTGTAGTTATGTATTTTCCTTGATAATAGTAAAATAATGTAACAAGTTGAAGCTTTGCAATTTGTTCTTTACTCTTGGTTTATTGTGTATCTTTTTTCTTTGGTAAGCTTGTGATTCATATGTTTTTAATGATGATATTGTGGTTTTTGCATGATCTCTGAGCACTGAAGGTTGCTTGATTTATGAAAATGTGGCCGGACTTGGAGCTTGAGAGTGAAAGGGAGAATATAAATGCCCCTGCATTTTCGGGCGAAAAGGTTCTTGAGCCTGTGGAAAACGGTGGGGGTGATGTTTATGGCAGGAATAGGATCCCGATTGAACAAACTCCTCTGTGCGGAAATAATGATGAAGAAGTTAATATCACTGAGTGTAAAAATTCTGGCAAAGCTTTGGAAGAGAAAGGTTCCCTCGACGATGTCACTGAGAGTTCCAGCTCCTTTGGCGATACGGGATCAGGCTCAGAGAATGCTGTAGCTGCTTCCTTCTGTGATCTAGAAGTTGAATCGCAAATGTTTGCTGATAGTGCATCTTCATCAATGTGTGATGATTGGCATGAAGAATCATTTCGACCAAGGTATGGAGTTTTTCCATGCATGTATTCTTCTTTTCATGTTTATGAGAAGCATGAGTGCATAATGAAAGAAAAAATCAGTAGTTGATGCTAAATCCTTCTATATGTACATAGAAGCCAAACAAGCTCTTGATTTTTCCCATTGTTATGATGATGAGTTCAATTTACAATGTCTTTGTTTTGAATTTCAATACTTCATATGTTTTAAAATTTCCTCTATTAACTATTCAGAAAGAGAAGGACAACAGATCATTGGAGGAGGTTCATAAGACCTACTATGTGGCGCTGTAAATGGCTTGAGGTGCAAATAAAACTACTTGAGTCTCAAGCACACAAATATTATAAAGAGCTTGAGGCACTCAATTATACAAAGCAGGTTGATTATGCACATTTAACATTAGACGGCTCTGACATCAAATCAGTACCTATTTCTGGTCGGATGCACAAGAATAAAATTATGAAGAGGAAAAACAGAAAAAGAGTTGAAGAGAATTGCGATTTAGCATCATACATGTCTAACCACACTTTATTCTCCTATTATGGTATGCCATTTCTGTATTTATTTTTGTGTTTAATATTTTTTTCTTTCGTTTAAAATTTTTCTCTCACACTTTTGCCATTTTCCAGAGAAAGCAGATTGTAATGTTGATTTGAGAGATTGTCATGCAGCTGCCATAGGTTAGTAGCAGATATATATGTGATGCTGTTTAATGAAACAAGTACAAAGAATCAGATACACAATTTTCCTCTGGATTTTCATGTCTCAAGTATATGACCAATGTTGTTAAATAGCGGCTATAAAAGCACTATAGCATTATAACATAGTGAAATTTGAACACATTGTTAATGTTCGTGATATGCTATTTAGTACAAAATATTCTCAAATAGCGGCTATAAAACTGTTGTATAGTAGAATTTGAACAACATGTTATTTTCAGAAACAAGTTTTAGTCATTAATTTGTTTACATGAGAGGTCTAGATTTCTTATTCTTCATCGTGTTTTAATGACTTCAGGTGGTGACAGTGGAAATGCGGTGGAGTTCGCGTTAAATGATTTGGGGTCTTCTATAGATTCCGATGATAATGATAAATCCTGGTATGAGATCATTCAAGAGATTGAAGCTACACAGACTCGAGTTCAAAAATTGAAAAATAGATATGACATGGTGATTAGTGAAAATCAAGGAAGGTTTTGTTTTGTAAACCAATCGAGCATACCTGGGCCATCTGTTGGACTTTGTCATTCTGATTTAAAACCTGCTCCTTTTTCCGGTAACAAAAACACAGTTTCAGTTAGTTTAAACTCATTTCTTATCTCAGCTTCAATCTGAGTTTCTAATTGGAGATTTACTTATTGCTGGAAATGCATCATCAGGTGATGAAGGGATTATTCCCCTTATTGAATCCGCTGATAGTCCCGAACTTGATGATCCATTGGATGATGTAAGCTTACTATACAAAAGCTTTCTATATAGTTTTAAGTTTTATATTTGTTATTTTTCTTTTGGGTATGACTGATAGCTGTGAACTTGTTAAGTTTGTATGCTTGATATTTGGTATACCTATTAGTTTTCCACTTCATGCATTGTGCTTTTGGTTTCTGCAATTGCCAGTACCATTTAATTTGGTCTGTTAAGTCATCCATGAAGGAAGCTTAAATTGCCAGTACCATTTATTGTTCTGATTTTTTGTCTATGTTTTTAATAATGCTTGGTGGGTAGAACTTGTAAGGATAGTTGAGGATGGAGCATGGTTTAGTGAGCTTGTGTAGATTACAAATTTAGATCAAATTGTTACCCATTACCGAACACTTTGAAAATAATTTACAGAAGCTTTTTATGCTTAACCTAGTGAGATATATGTTATTGAGCCACTTGCATTTGTCTACGCTCCAGATGTCCATTCTAGTAGTTTGAGGGTGTTTTGAGATATCATGTTAGCTAGAGATATAACCAAACTATCCATTATAAGGTTTGGGTAAGCTTCAACATTTAAGCTATTTTTTTGAGTTAAGTTACGCCTACTCCAAATTCTAAGATGGTATTCCAATAACAAAGATCTCAAGTGACTCAATAACATATCTATCTCTTAGAATTTGAGTTTAGGCTAATTCAATCCCTCAATGTTGGCTTGTAAGGTGAAAAATGCATTCCACTAAATAACTACTATTTAGACCAAATCTTTATCCACTGTGGAACTCTCAACATCATATATGGTTCAATTACGGTTTTAGGATAGACTTTTAACCATATTATTAGGATACTGGTTTTAACTCAATCCTAAAAGCTATCTCGAGGGGTGAGAACTGATCAAGCCTTAGAAGGACTAATTTGACCATATCTCTATGTAAGATCTCAACCCCCCAAAGTTCAGGATCGAACAACTGGAGCGTTGAAAAATGTAGGTGGCCCAATAATAACTTCCTTTCACGACTAGGATTGGACATCTAGATAGCGAATAAATGCGGGTGGCACAATTACAGAAGTGTAATTCGTTGACAGATATTCGGTCATAGATAATTCTGTATTATATCTTGGTATACAATATATAGTGGTCTTAAAACATTGAGATGCTAAGCATACATTGTGAATTTGTAAAATTGGCCTGTTCTTATATACATGACCAAGGATCTTTCACAATATCAGGTAGCCGAGGAAGAATGGCAAGAATTAGAAAATGCTGGATATGAACTTGTAAAGAAAACCAAGGAGATTGCAGAGAATAAAGCGATTTCCGAGGTTCAAGTTTCAGAACCTTACTCCACTGAGAACGCTGTGCATAATGTCAATGTGCCTTCTACATCTAAGTCAAATATCTCTAGGAACAAAAGGAAAGGAAAGAAGAAATCTGGTTCAAAGAGGTCAAGGATATTTGGTTAAAGTGAATCTGATTAGAATATTGTTCAAAACAGCTTAAGGAACTGATAATTCTGCTCAAATTTTTGAAACTTCTTCTGTGGGAATGTGTAAATGCTTGTTTATTAACATCATGTACAATGTGTAAATACTGGTTTATGTTCAATGCTCTAATTCAGTTGTACATGATGTTAATATATGATAGCATGTTCACATCGAATACTATTTCTTGTTGGAATTATTACGCTATACCTTTTTTTTCCTTTGACATGTTTCCAAATAATGGTTTTGCTCATTCAATTTTTGTTGTTGCATATTTTTAAATATTGATTTATGCACTATGTAGCACCAATACCTCTGATCAAAGGCTTGTACCGATGTCTGACACGTGTCAGTGTCCGACGCCAACACGACACTGACACCTTGATTACATTCAATTAGTTCATTTTTCAAATTATTATCAGTGTCGACGTGTCAGTGTCGTGTTTGATGTGTGTTAGTATCCGTGTTTCGTAGTTTACGCACATGTGTTGCTCTAGTCTCACAATTATTTGTATTGGAAATGACAAGAATGGCATGAAACATTAAACTTAATATTGCACAATTAATCACAAGCAATTGGAGATTATATTGCTTCTCATACATTAAGAGGGAAAACTAAGTAGGATGCAAATTCTTGAATGACATTCTTTTGGTGACCTTAACAGCAATGAGAGCCAAAATTGTAGCTGTTGGTACAAAGATAACATCAGGAATGGCTTTCATAGCACTTAGCTGAGGCACAGATTGTCCTGTTCTCTTAGCTATCATAGCTGCTGGAGGTGCCACTACTCCAGTAATCATCATAGAATCATCTACTTTGCTAAGATTGACATTCTTCATCATGAAGTCACTGAAAATCTTATTCTTATCTTTTTCATTGGATTCATTCCATTGTTTAAAAAAGTCCTGTTTGTTGCAAACATGTCAAATTAAGAAGGGATGCATGAAGATTAAAAAAAAAATACAAAATAAGGGATTAGTTAATTAATTGACCTCAATTTCCTTGTTTGATGGTACATCATAATGCTTACCAGGCAAGGCCATGTTGATAGTGCTATGAAAAAAAAAAAATTGTTAGAAACAATCAACAAAACTTATATCAAATGGTGGTACTTGGAAATTTGTTTATTAAATTTATTTATTAAATTTGTTGCGTATATTTAAGGGTATTCAATTCATTCATGAGTATCAATTTAGTGACAAGAGTTTTACTATTTAATTTTAAGAAATGGAAGTCAAATTTTTTTGGGGACATTTATAAAATTGCCATTAATTAATGATAATTTCTCCCTTCCCCAATTTTTTTTTATATTTTTAAAGTTAAGGCAATTCAATTCTACTTTTCATAATAAATTTAGTAAAAATAACATTTCATGATAAATGATAATCATATTGTAAAAAGTGGTAAAGAGATATTGATGACAAAAAGGTATGTGTTTTTAGGTATTGAACTTGCTAATTAATTTATTGAACATTATTGTCTTCATTCTTAATTTTGAGAGTCAAATAATGAGATGTTTTCTCTATTTCAAATATCAATGAGCATAGTAAGAATAAGGAAGGAAATTAATTTTACATTTAATTAAATTAATCCTTAATTTTCCATGACAGTATTTTAGATGGATCTTTTAAAAATAAATTTTCTTGAAAATTTATTTCCATGTACATGAACTAGATAAAATAAATTGTTTCCCTATTTTGTCCTTTTCTTTTGACAAGTACGATGATTAAAATTTCCATTAAAATCAAATGGCATACTTACATGAAGATATCAAGAACGGCAGTGTGAAAAGCATCAAAGCTTTTGATTTCTTTCTTCATAAATTGATCATAGAGTGCTCCTGATACTAGTGTTAAAGTTTGGGATGCTAATCCTTCACCTAAGATATGACAAATTATAGTGCAAATCAAATTAATCCATCAATTTAAGAAAAAATAAAGATTATTATTATAATAAACAAACAAATTAAAACAAAACTTAGCAATAAAATAATAGTGCAATTAAAGGTAGAAAATAAAAAGAATGTGAGACCTGTTCCACCCATGTAACTCATGACCATCCCCATGATGTTTATATTTTGTGAATGATTGACCACAAAAGATAGTACCAACTATCATAAAACCAATGTTTATATTTGTATGTTTCAACATTAAATGTGGGCCTAGGAAGTGAGTATATCTGTTTCTTTGGTGAAAGTAAGGTATTCTTGTTCAAGATTTAAGTTATATTTCTTTTTATATGTTAGATTCTTGGCTTGGAACCTGATTGTGTGGCTAAAAGATTCCATATAAAATATAAGCTTCAGTTTATTTTTTAGTATAACCCAGTTATATTTTTCATCATTCAAAAAAATTGCACCAGCAGGGAATCGAACCCGGGTCTGTACCATGGCAGAGTACTATTCTACCACTAGACCACTGGTGCTTTTTGTTTGATATTGAGAAACCTTTTACTTTTGTTCATTGAAAAAGTAACCTAGTACCTGATTATTTCCACAACTAATTATTTATTATCATCACATTTTATAAGAAAAAATTTTATTTCATTTTTTAAAAGTATTATACTAAATTTTATATTTTATCATAAAAAATATTTAATATTTATTATTTTGAATAATAAAAATTCAGAAAAATTTAACTTAATTTCACTAATACTTTTGATGAATAATATTTTAGTTATTTAATTTTTTAAATGATAAGAAATAGTATTTTAAAAAAAATCATTTAGCTGTTACTTTAAAAATAAAATGCACCAGTACATGTGAAATTACCTAATATGCGGTAGAAATTCTCATTAAATAAATAAGAATATCTTACCCTTTTAATTAGATTTAAATTGATTAGTGTCATGATTTTTGTAGTCAACTACCGTCAATGCAACACTAATAATTCATTTGTTTCACAACATTGTTTTCTCTAAAAAATATGCAAAACAAAAAACTTGAAGAGATACATATGTACAAGTTAGAGGAAATTTTTCCATTAAATAAGCAAAATTACATATCACTCGTTTTTATCTCATTTTTGTATTTATAATAATAAAAATACACAAATAATTAACAAAAATATTTAGTAAAATCATTATTCTTTATTTATTATATCTTTTTAATTTATTTAAAATCATCAAGTGAATTATTGTAGAACAAATTAGTAATTAGAAGTGTTGTAGAGTTCATATAACTGAAAAGCCAGGACAATGTTATATTCTATTTTAAAAAAACTGGCTTTAGATGATTCTAAATGATAAGTGGTTATAATAATAAGGGTTTTTGCTTAAGTTATGAAAATAGTAAGAATTTATTTATAATGATTTGTTTTATTATTGTTAATTTATAAGGAAACAATAAAATTACATTTTCTTTGTTGTTTATTTTTTTCAAGCTTTTCAATATACTTTTAAATTTGTAAAGTACTTTAAAAAATTAAAATGGCCAATTTCATCACTCTACAGCCATTGTATTCCAGTTCCAATTGGTTGTTGACAAAAAAGAATCATAAGTATTAGCATCTTGTCAAACTTCAAAAGAAAAATATCAAAATCATTTTCATTACATTCATTTGGTATTTGTTTCAAAGCTGAAATTATTTCACATAAATATTAGGATTAGAACTTGATTTGAAGTGGTTTAAAGAAAGGTAATTTTATTCTTATAATAGAAAAATAGATCGCAATATGGAGTTCTTGAAGCTTTTCTTAGTTGCATTATCCCCACTTTTGAACATGTTTATCATTGCTGCTCTTGGTGCAATCCTTGCACTTCAAAACATTGGTATACTGCGAAAGAATGCCAAGAAGCACCTCAATATTGTAAGTTTTCATTAGTTTCTATTGTTTAGTCGAGTAATATACATTATCAGTGTAAAATAATTTTAAACAAATAATAAATGAAAATTGTTTATTTTCCGAATCATATCATTAAAATTGAAATAATTTTAAACAAATAATAAATGAAAATTGTTTATTTTCCGAATCATATCATTAAAATTGAATAAATTTATGTGATTTGACGTAATATACTATACTTGTGTAAAACTATTTTGCATTCATGTTGCATATTGCATTTTCTCTTTTCAATTAAACCACCAACAATTATATTTATTGTGTTTCTTTCATTCCTCAAATTGGATAAATACCAATAATACTCTGTTTTTGATGCACTTTCAAACATACTTTTACAGAGTTAGTCCATTATTATTATTTAAAAAATCGACATAGTTTGCAATATTGATAAAAAAAAAATGGGATGTTTTATTAGAAAAATGATAAAGTTATAAAAAAAAAATGTGTTCCAAAGTATGTTAAAATGATTGCCTTGTTAATAATTCTCTTTAAATCATTCTCATAATTGATTATTTCTCACATATTATAATATTTTTCTTTCAAACTACTCCATAATCGATGTCTCCTATTTTTTTAACAAAATAATTTGGATAGAAATTCAATTATAAGAAATTTGGGCAAATATGATTATTTATTTTTATTGCACAGATCGTATATTTTGTCTTCACTCCAGCTCTTCTTTATAGCATCCTGGCCAAAAGTATAACTTTGAGGAGCTTAGTTATGCTGTAAGTTTGTACTATTTACTCATTATTCAATTTCATGCATTTTTGTTTCCTACTTTTTAATATCTACAATGCAGAGTCTTTAATAGATCTCTTACAAATAAGAAAACAAAGGAATTAATTTAGTTTTTGGTCAAACATAAAGGACATGGACCTATTCTTCATTTGATTAAGTTAATATATATCATAGTCTTTTAGAATTTCTTGACTTATCTAGGAATTATTTGTAATTAATTTTGGTGTATTTTCTCATATTTTTGTTGGTGAACTCTAAATATATCTTCTTAATGATCATGACACATTTTATAGGATCAATAGTTATTAATATAAATTTTTTTATTGATTAAAAAAGAAGCAACAACCATTGTAGCTTTTCACCATTGGGGCAAGTCCAGATGGCAATAAAGAGAGCTTAAAAATTAAGGATGTCGCTTGTATAAATGATCTAAAAAATTGGTTGATTAAACATAAAACAATGAATTTGTAGTAATCTGGATCAAGTTACGGATAAAAAATTTGAAGATAAAATAATATAAATATGCGAGGTTATTTATTTATTTGCAACGATTAAATGTTAATAATTAATAATGTAAATATTGTTAATTTTTATTAATATTGTTTCATTTTTTATTAATATTGCAACAATTCATTTAGTTCCACAATAATGAAGATGCTTTTAGCCACCTATGTATCTGCATGAAAATAAATTTTGTATCTTATCATGTATTTTTGTTTTAAAAAAGTCTCTCATTTTATTATAATTAATTTTAAAAGGACCCATTTCAAAATTTATTTTAGACCTAAATACACATTGGGTCAACATGCAACATCTATTATTCTATTTAATTTGGAGTTGGATTCTGTCTATGTATATAGGCATGGTAACGAGTAGGAGGCATATTTTATTTCCCTATATCTGCACCTGATTAGTCAGAATAAACCCACATCTGTCCTCGTTTGTTATTGAGTTTGAAATTTAAGTCTCATTTTTATCCTGGATGGAGTTTAGCTTTCTATGCCCTGCATATGCACTAATTAATATATATAATAATAAGTTTAAAAGTGATTTTTACTGTAATTAATTTAATAAAATAATAATAATAATTACACAAGAATAAAATAAAAAAAGACGAAGAAGAAAAAATTAAAAGAGACATTATATAAAAGAAATGAGATATTGTAGACTGATGTATAATTTTTTTGTGGAATTTAAATTTAATTGTTTCCATTCATTTATCCATTTAATTCGTTCTGGAATTTAGAAGAGATTCTTAATTGATTGAATGAATTATGTAGGTGGTTCTTGCCATTAAACATTCTTCTAAGATATATTATTGGGGCAATTCTTGCATGGTTTCTTAATAAAATAACTAGAGTTCCTCCTCATCTTCATGGCCTTGTGATGGGTTGTTGTGCTGCAGGCAGGTTTATTTACATTTTTTCTTCTTCTTCAATGATCTATTAGTAAGTATCGATAGATTTGAATAAAAAACAATTAACCACTTTTTTAAGATTATTTTATTTAAGAAATCAGTTTTTTAAATAATCACTTTTAAAAATAATCCTAATTCAAAAATATCTAAAACTTAATTATTAGAATGATTTGAGTATTTTGTGATGAATGATCTAATTACAATAATGAATGTGATAAATATGAAAGAGAGAAAATTATTGGATATTGTGCTCAATAATTAATTATTTGAATCTCTTGCATTTAATTATTTATTTTTGTCTCAAAAATTGATAAATATCACCAAAATTATTTATATTTATTTAATTTTTTAGTAATTTAAAAATTTTGTATTGATTTTTATTTATTGGTACCCACCCTTTTCTTTGGATAAAAAAAAAATCCTAAATAAAAAAGCTTTTATAATTCTAAACAAAATACAAGGGAATTTTTGTTTTATGAACCATCTCTAAAAATGAATGAATTTTTCATAACACAAACAAACTACTCTAATAGTTGAGGTGTTAGCTCAGTGGTAAGAATATATAATATTATAATTTCAAATTATCGAGTTTAAATTTTTTCAAAGATAGTCATAAAATAATTATTATCGTGATTTGATAAATAAAATTTTTCTCCTTCCCTAATTTTTTTTTAAAGAAAAAAAACCAGTCCAATATAAAACATGTCTATGATAATTTGACAATTGATTAATATATGCAGGAAATATGGGCACTTTGCCTTTAATCATAGTTCCAACTATCTGTAAAGAAAGAAGTCATCTTTTTGGAAATGTGGATGTTTGCACTCGTAATGCACTAGCATTTACTTCTCTAACATTGGCAGTATGACACTAACTCAAATTATTTCAAATTTATATGTAGTCTATTATATAGTGGATTCGAGATTTTTTTTTAATTATTAATTTTTTTTATCATTGTGTTTCTTGTTTTGTAGGTAGGACACATTTATTGTTGGTCTATTGTGTACAACTTTCTTCGCATATATTCACCTAAGACCGATGTAGTCAAATTTGATGAATCCACAATAACTAATGAAATTGGTATTCTAGAAAACCTTTCAAAATGTTCCACAAAAGCATTGAGCTCTATTGAGGAAAAATCACTGCCTAATGATTGCATTAATCATCTTGAAATAGAATGTAAAGTAGTCGATGGACAAGAAAAGGTTGTTACATGTTCTAACATATAATACTTTTATGTTAAGATTCTTATTTTGTAGAAGTAATTTACGTAAAGTGTTGAGTAAGACTTATAAGTGGTATTAAAATGAGTGGTATGATTTATAGATATTATTATAATTTAGATTGAAATCTTATTTATATAAGATTTGTAACACTGTAAATTCTACTTTTATACACAAATTTAAAATAAAATAAAACTACATCTATATGTAGTCGAAAATGTAAGCATTATTGGCTATTTATTCTTTTAATACCGTTGTTCTAATATAAAAGGTTCTTGTATGGTAGAAATATATAGTTTCTAGCATATAAGTGTGTAGTGGGAGAAAAGGAAAACGGATTAAATGAATTGAATAAAATATGGCTTAATTTAATAGAAATGTTGCCTTATATTTTCAAGTGTTTCACAGGTACAAGAAAAGTCAAACATTATGAAACATCTGAAAATATTTACTGACAAGGACGGCTTGAAAGCACTATTTGCACCTGCATTGTGGGGAGTGGTATGTCCGTAATTATCTTATTATTATTATTATTATTATTATTATTATTATTATTATTATTATTATTATTATTATTATTATTAACTAAGAAAAAAAGAAAAAATTTATTGACAAAAAAAATAGAAAAAAATGTGTTTATTAACTAGGTATTCTTGCCAACACAAAAAAATTGACATAAATTTAAAAGATTAACTTTTTATAAGACATTTTTTTCCATATTCACCTGTATTTTGTTAGTTATTTTCAATCAAGTTATAAGAAAATGGTATATGGTCAAAATCTTAACTTTTCATCATTGTTATCCGCTCTTTTGGTATCACTTATTGAAAAGTTTAAGAGTGTGTAAACAATAACGGTCTAAATATTAAAGAACGGCAAAATACTTTGATACTATATATCACCTAAAATCTTAAAAAATTAAGTATATAAATCACATCTTATATATTTAACATTTAACTCATTTATAATCGACGTGAACACTTAAACTCAATAGATTCAACACTCCATTTACTTTACTCTTAAATATTAAGCTTAAGAGAGACATTGTTATCTTGATTTAAGAATGTTGATTCATGCAGGTGATTGGTGTGATAATTGGTATAGTTCCTCAATTACGAAAAGTTCTAATTGGTGAAAGTGCTCCTCTTCGTATGCTTCAAACCTCTGTAGATATGCTGGGGTGAGCATTCTCTACCACCTGCTTTGGTTAATATATTAAATATATTATTTCGAAACATAATTTTGACAATTACATTTCGAAGAGTTAACACAATTCAAATAAGTTATTAATTATGTTAAGTGTATAGTTAATGAATATAATAAAATGTCTTAATTCATTAATTATTTGAATGAATTTTTAGTTTGGTGCAAATGATAAATGATTGTCTTAAAGTGTCAACATAGTTGTGATGTCTTGACAATCATGTGATATTTTTATACTATAATTTTTTTTGATTAAAATATTTTTTTTATATTATTTCCTTTTACCCTTTTCTTGATGTTCAGGGATGCATGCATTCCAACAATGATCTTAATAGTTGGGGCAAATCTTCTTAAGGGTAATTAATCAATTATTAATAGTGAATTTTTTCCACCCTGTCTTTGATCTCTTGGATTTAAGTTCAATTTAGTTGTTAAATTGAAAATGAATAATGTGAGGGAATGATACATTTTTTTTTTCAGGTTTAAAGGGATTAGGAAAAATGGTTCCACTTGTTGTTGGCATTATTTTGGTTATGTATGTTGCATTGCCATCAATAGGTATAGGACTTGTGAAAGGTGCAATTCATTTCAACTTGATAAGCTCTGATCCATTATATCATTTTGTTTTACTTCTTCACTATGCTGTTCCTCCAGCTGTATCCGTGAGTAAGTTTTTTTTTTTATCATACTTCAAAATTATTATTAGTACTTGTTTCCTTAACATATCAATTACTTTGTTTGGAAAGGTACTTATTTTATGAATGAATGTGTCAGGTACAATGACTCAATTGTTTGGAGTTGGTAAAAGTGAATGCTCTGTTATCATGTTTGCAACTTATGCCTCAGCTCCAATTTTGCTTACACTTTGGTGCACACTCTTCATGTGGCTTGTACTATAAATAATTAAATACAGTATTCTCTTGCATTTAATTTTTGGTCATTCACTCATGCCTCACTGTTAAGGCACTGTGCCTTGAGAGCCAAAAAAAAACACTATAGTTTAGCTAAATTAGCACTGAAGTAGAAGAGTTACAATATTTGCACAACATAGAAAGTGTGGATTGTTTTCATAAATACTAAGGATTGCTAATCTCAATATCAATAATACATAAGTTATTATTTTTTCAAAATACTCCTAATTGTATTTCATCTCTTTTTTAACAAATAAGTAAACAATAAATTTTATGAAGGGTAAATTTGAAAAACTAATACTCCCTACAATATAATACATTGCAAATGACACAAATATTAAGTAATGTAGTTAATTTTATTGATTATCTTTGAATTCTAATTTAATTGGTAAATGATAATATTGTTAGATTGAACGTCGAGTTTGAATTCAAAATCTCGCAGTTGTATATAATTATGGTAGCATTTACCATTTTTTCTACATGCCAAAAAAAAATTGTCGACATTATAAAAATTATAATATACTTTTAAAATTACATTTCGGTAATGATATGAGAAAGAGTGATTGCACCAATTGAAAAAAAAAAAAAAAGAGTAATAAATAGTTGTGAGAGAAGAGGTATCTAGTGAATGAGTTTTTAAAGAGATATTAAAGATCAAGCTCAATTGAATTGGAAAATTATAATTACTTCACTAAATAACTCTATATTGATATTGAATTTCATAATTGATTTTTATAATTTTTGATATGATCATTACTATAATATATATAAATAATCGACAGGTAGATTGATTAAATTAATGTCTATAAAAAATTATTAAGTGAAATAACTCTAACAATAATTACTTATGAGATAAGTTGATCCACACTTTTAAAAGAAATATTAAAAGAAATCGATTCTAAGATATTTCTAAAGCACATAAAAAATGAAGAATAAGGATGGATTGATGACTATTGACAAAGCTGTCAATGGAGTTAATGTGAAGTCTTCATCTCCTTTGAACACTAAAACTGCATTGCAAGAGATTTCCGGATCAACTCATCTTTTGATAACACTTATTATCTAAACATGCATATTTGTAGATTTTTATAGTGATGCAGAAAAACAATGAATCATCAAAAAAAATTTTTAGGACGCAAGTTTACATTCACTAAATATGATGGTTAGTGCAACATATCCAAATGTCATTGTTTTTTATGCTTATATACATTATAGGATTGCTCATGACTTGAAGATATTGCAGAATTTTCTAAAACATAAAGATATTAGAGAAACAAAATCTAGTAGAAATACAAATGAAGAAGAAAATGCGACAACTATTAAATATTTGTCAAATCGTTTCACAGTTAAAACAAATTGTTTACAAAAATGTATAATATTCACTCAAGGGTTAAGAAGTCTATTTAATCTGAGTTTTTTTTATTTGTTTCTCGTAAATTAGGTTCATATCCCTCAATTTTTGTTTTATTTGTCTTTAATAAAAAGAACATCAACTTAAAAAATATTTAATTTAGAAACAAGGATGATAAGTGTGGAGTTTGTATGTATACCTTGGATACCTTTGAATAAACAATGATACAATTTTTGTAATCTCTAATTTTTTCTTAATTAATGATAACAATATCGTCATTTTTTGTATAAATATTTCTGATAAATAAAAGTGACTCAGATTATTTAAAGTTTTTGTTCCTAATATATAAATGCTATTTCTTGATGTGAATTATTTATATAATGAGACAATTATTTTGCTAACATGAATTATAATAGAATTTAATTTGTACATACTGACAATATAAAATATTTTACAAAAAAAAACATATCATAATCACTTATATCATTATTTTAAAAGTGATTATTATACAAATTATATATTTTTGAATATTAAATAATTATAATTTAATATCATTGTAAAAACCATTTATATTGATAATGTATTAAATTCATTATATGGAATGATGAGCACCTGCTTACTGCACTCCTTACAAATATGTATATGTTTTGGTTACTTTTTCTTAATAACAATACTTACCTAAAATCACTCCTAATTTAGGTATACTCTGTATAAATTCACATCAAGAAATAGCATTTCATGATGAAGCATGAAAATGGATCTTGCAATATCAAATAACTATAGTACGAGCCACATAAAAAATGTGCTCCAAAGAGTAAGTGAAAATGCAGCACAAGAATAAGTTGCCAACATGATAACTGAGCATTCACCCTCACTAGCTCCAAATAATTGAGTAATTGTACCTAAAACATTAATAAAATAACTACATTTTAAACTAAAATAAAATAGGTTCAAATTTTATTAGAGACATAAAATGGACCAAAATTATTAAATATTCAAAAAAAATTTAGAAAAGAATAATATTTATTTGTAAAATCATTTCATTTTTTTAACACAAATATATATTATTAAATTTCATAAATAACTTACTCATGGCAACTGCAGGTGGAAGGGCAAATTGAAGCAATAAAAGAAATTGATACAATGGATCAGGATGGATCAAGCCAATATGAATAGCACCTTTAACAATTCCTATACCTATTGCTGGCAATAATATAAATCTAACCACTACAATGCCAACAATAAGTGGAAGAAATTGCTTTCGAAAACCTTTTAAACCTGAAAAAAAAAACATTATTTAATTTTTGTTATATCACATTTATTTGCAAATAAACTACTACTAAAGTAAACTGAACCCAATAGATAAATGAAAATATTTATTTATTTACCCTTTAAAAGATTTGCCCCAACCAACAAGGTCATTGCTGGAATGCCTGCATCCCTGCAAACCAAGAAAGTGTGATTTTATTTTTTGAAAGGCAAGAAAGAAAGTATGATTTTATTATCTATATAAAAGTATATGCATACTTTTAAAGATTTAATTTATATAAATTAATTATCAGTATAAATATTTTTAATATTGTCAATCAATTATAATCATTAAATCATTGAAAGTTTATTAAATCTCCATTAACTTTATATATAGATCATATGTCTTTTGTATTTATTTTTATTCTATCAATATAGAATTTATTTTCAATTTAAATATTTTCAATTTATATGTAACAAGAATTTAACAACGGCTTCTAAAGTTACACATTTGAGTGATTGTAATTTGTCAATAATATAAAATATTTTACATTAAAAATGTATGAAAACTAATCTCTAGATTAAGAAAATTGGTCAATTTAAGGATACTTACCCCACCATGACTACAGAGTCCTGAAGAACACCAAGAGCAGCATTGTCTACAATCAAGAGTTTTCTAAATTGAGGGACTACACCAATTATTAGACCAACAATCTGCTTACACATTGAGAGAAAAAAATGTTCAGAAATAATTAATAAGGTTTCATTAATTATATTTCAACTTAATTGTCATAGGGAAATATATTGATAAGGTAGGTATAGCATAACACTGTTGAAAATAGAAATCCCACATTAAGTAAAAATAGTGAGACTAAATAAAAGAGCTTATTACCAATATGAGGTCAAAGACTAAAAGATTTAGACTTTGGATCATAAACCCCTAGCTTAAATTACAAAAGTCCAACATATAAAACACTCACCTAGTTGGCCTTGAGCTAAAAATCCGACATAGTATCAAAGCCCAATATATCCTAATGTTCTACCAATTCAAAAACCTAAAATTATAGTTTATTTTTCTACCACAAGTGTTTTTTGAATTGGTCAATTTAGAGGTGTATTATGACAAAAAAATCACTTTTGTGTATTTTAGAGGTTTTTTTGAGAATATGAGGGTGGAAAAAGAAGCTACTAACTAAAAAATAAACTAAATTTGAAATGGATCTTGAAATTCAACAACCAATTAAAAAAAGATATATGTAGCCACCCGACCGTTTGAGAACAAATTAAAATGGAAAAAAAATATATAGGAAGCTGTTCATCTACCCCATATTTACTCATACACCCCAAATACAATATTAGAAGTTATAATCCGATAATTTATTTTACAATATCGAAAACCAAAAAAATGAACAAACATGAAACACGGGATGAACAATCCTAAAAGGTAAGATGTGGTTGAAGTGCAAAAGGTTTGTTCTTTTCAATCATGAACCCCAATTTAGACTACAAATATCCAACATGCGTAAAATACTTCTTCATTTTATTATATGCTAAAATCCCAACACATTTATAAATCGAGGTACCAACATGACTATTATTATTTGACTTTAATCATAATGCTCATTTTAAAATTGAACAAATGTGAACAAGTATTTTAATACTCTTATTGTAATCGACATGCTTTATTCAAAACTATAGAATGATTTGAATGCAAATAATACGAAAACAATAAAAAGAAAATAAGAAAGAAATTTTACATACCGCTCCAATCGTGGAGGGTGCAAATATAACTTTTAAGTTGATCTTTTCAGCTAATACTTTTAGCTGTTTCACAATCCTTTCCTTTTTTGGTACCTATAAAACTCTAAGAACATAAGGTCGTAACATCAATCAAATAATTTAAGAGATGCAATGCTTAGTGAACATAAGGTTTAAATAATCTTTAACAAATTAAAAGAACCCGATTTCATAATATTAAATCATATAAAAATTGATGTAAAGCTACCTTTCCTCTTCCATTAGGAATTGTACATTCAATTCCAAATTGCTTCACATGATCTGCATGTGATTTATCATTGGACACTGATGGTCCAACATAACATGGTGAAATGTTTTCTGGATCATTTTCTAATGCACAAACTGGAGTAATATTTGTAGAATCCTCAACTTTAACTTCATTGGAAATCTTGTTTGAATATATTCGGACAATGTTGTACACAATTGACCAAACGTAAATGGATCCTATCTAAAAAAACAAAAAACAGAACAAAACTTAGTTCAACATGATTAAGAAATAGAGAATTTAAAGTTGAAATTAGTGAATAATTTTTTTAAAGATAGATCCAAAGTAAGAATTTGTGTTGCCTTATGCATAAGTCAACCTTGCAATAAAAATCTAATACTTAAATTTCAAATGTTTAAAGTTAGTATAGTACCGCCATGGATAGAGAAGCATAAGCTAAACCATTTCTATGACAAATATCCAAATCTCCAAAAGGGTTGTCTTTCTGTTTACATACAGCTGGGACAATAATTAGAGGCAAATTTCCAAGATTTCCTGTAGACATCAAACCAAATTCATCTTTTAACATTAATTTTTTTCATCCTTATAATAATTAGATATGTAAGGAGAGAACTTTAAATACTTTTTTGTTTTTATTTTTTAAAACATATCTTCCTTTTAATTTTTTATTAGGTTTATTTATAGTTTTAATTCCTCTATTGTTATACTTAATGAATTGGTCATTCTATTATAAAATTCAAAAATTTTGATCTCTTTTAATTTTTTTAACATAAAAATTATGATGTGACATATTTTAAACGACGTGACATATGATACAATGATGTTAAATGATTAATACTTATGAAATTGTAATAAAATTACTTAATAACTTCACTTTCAACTTCTAAAATTATTCATTTTTATAATTTAATTAGTAAATTATAAATAATTAATTCATCTAAATCAATTTATATCATGAGATCGTATGTCATGTCATTTAAAATATATCGAATTACCATTTTTAGTTAAAATATTTGAAAGAAGAACCAAAACTATCGAATTTTAAAATAGGATAACTTATTCTATGAAATGATAAAAATAAAATGACTAAAACTGCGATTAAATTTTTTTTATTAAGAATGTGTGAGAGGCATGGTGACATATTAAGCTACATATGATGCATTTTTTTTAATAAAAAAAATTGAGGAAAGAAAAATTATTATTAATAAGATTTGCACCAATGGTTATTTTAGAATAATTGTACCTGCAGCACAACAACCCAATGCAAGGCCTTGAAGATGATGAGGAACTTTAATCAATTTAACAAGCAACCATCCAAGAGCTGCCCCAATTATAAATGTGAGAAGAACATTCAATGGCATGAACCACCTACAAATTCATGAAAACATAGTACCTTCTAATTAATCCAACAACATGGTGTTATTATTTAGACAAAATTTTGTGGTAAGAAAGAAACTTACAACGTAATTATACTCCTTGAAGTTATTGTTTCAGCTAGGCTGCTACAAACAAGAGCAGGAGAGAACACAAAAAATACAATCTATATAAAAAGGGTTATGTGAGTAGTTAATTATCATATAGTATTATCATATTTTTCTCTTGTTATTTTTTAAATAATAACAAAATATATATATAAAAAAATTGAGGCTCTAACAACAAAATTTTACACTATTTCAAAATCTTAAACTTTAAAGAAGTTCAAGATTAGATATGCTACTAGCAATTAATTTCTCCTACTTTTAACAAATTAAGAATTAATATATGTCTATTTAAACAAAACTAAGTTGAGGCTAAAATATAGTATATTTAAGAAGAGTCTCAAAATTAATTAAAAAAAAAATAGTCTTAAAATTATAATTTTTTTTCTAAGAAGAAGCTTCTTGCACTTTTACATGGTAAATAATTTCCTATATTTAACTCGGTTTGTAAAGGCAAGAAAAGAAGAAAATAAAAGTTGTCTCATCTTGTGTGGTTAATAATTGCTTGATGTATAAGGATGTATTATTCAATGGAAAAGTGGTTAATCTTTTGGATGTGTTCATATAAAAATATTCTTTTGGTTTATTTTAGAGAATGTAATATTTGGTCTTTTCAAACGGGTGGAGTAATCGTCTTGTATGTCTTCAAAGTTTGTGATGTTTGTCTCTTTGCAATATATTTATTGTACGTACTTTTTTTATTACCTCTTGTATTCACTTTAATACATATATATTTATATAAAAAATATATTAAAAATAAGGTAATGTAGTGAAAAACAGAGGTGTGAAAAGTTGTTCCTCTTTATTTTTTGTCCACCTAAGTTTTAAATACTCACATGTCATGCCCACTTATTTTTAGCACCATTACTTAATTATATCACATGTTCACCATTACAAATTTACAATAATTAACATTGAATGTCATTAATAAATTAATTGAAAATTAAAATGGATAAATGAAAAACTTTAGGGCCAAAAACATATAATATAAACTTACAGTATTCAAGTTTTTCCTTGCAGTTTCCTTGAGTATGTCAAAACGATCAAGTGCAAGGAATGTACCAAGAGCAGTGATCAACAGTACCTTAAGAACTGGCATTAATGCAACAACAAAAAGCTTCCAAAATTCCATATTGTATTTTTATCTTCCTTCTTTTCTATGTCAAAATATATATAATTATGTTGTATCCTGTTACATGAAACAAGTTTCAATTAAATAAACCTCAAATTGGTTAATTGAATTCTATAATTTATTTATTTTTCTTTTATTCAAAAGTAGCTTTATCAAGCACTTTGACATACTATTTAATCAAGCATTTATTCTTTTTCTTTTTTGATAATATTATTGATCAACCACTTTTGATGGAATGGAATCTGCTATAGTTTTTATTTTGATAAAA
>JBBPBQ010000002.1:55958094-55981680 GCA_037974755.1 Cicer yamashitae | reverse complement strand
AAAAAAAAAATCTGCTAAATTTAATGTAATGAAATTTACATAAGAAAATCTTGCCCTGCCTCTTCAATTACATGAATATTTCTACACTAAGCTACTTAAGTAGCATGAACCAGTTCTATATATATAAAACTCAAAGTTTTTTTTTTTATGATAAACAAAAAAGAAAGTTGTATATATTAGAAATATAAAGGGTATTAAATCACAAACTTAACTAAAGAATAAAAACAAATAAATATAGTGTGTGTATTACTGAATCACACACACATTAATTAATCCTTGTATAGAAAGAAAGAGTTGAAAATAAACAATGTTCAATGTTCATTACCTGATGATGATTGCTCTGTTTTTGAAATGACAAGGTATTTGAGATTAAGTTCTATATAGCTTGTAGAGTGAGGGTTCAGATTATATTTAAGTATTTATATAGCGCACTATATGAAAAGTACATGACGAAATCAAATTGGGTACTAAATTGTGTTACTCCAATTATTTTTTAATAAAACTAATATACACGTGCATTTGATGTATACATGTATCTATGTTAGAAGAGATATAAAATAATAGCGGTGGAGATATTTTTAAAATGATTTGGATTATCTCATGTTTAAATTAAACATAGCAGAGTTATGTTAATTATTTAATCAGTAAAATGTATTGGGTGACAATTTAAAAAATTATAAATAGAGTTCAATATATTTAAATTGTGAGATGATGAACATAACTCTATCATATTTAATTTAAATATGAAAAGAATTTAAATATCTTTTTAAAAAAACTCTCATTTCGTGGCTTGAAGTTGATTTTTTATTTAACCATGGGGTTCCTATGACAATGAAAGCGACAGGCTACTACCAACAACCCATTTATTTAAATTAATAAATTATTATATTTATATTATTATTTTTTTAAAAGAATGAAAAAGATTTTAAATTTGGTTTTTTAATTCTGCCAAAAAATTAATTAAAAAAATCTGGGTTTTTAATAAAATTCTATTTTATATTAAAAATTAATCATTGTTTAAATTCTATTTTATAAATATAACAAAATATTAGTAAAAAACCGTAATAAAAAATATTTAAAAAATTCTGATTTTTTAAAAACTGTTTTTAAAATAATAAATTTTAAATCAGTTTTTAAAAAATAATAAATAAAACTATTTTGAGAATTAATTAGTTTAAAAATAATTAAAAAGACTCTATTTTTAATACAGTTTTATAATAAAAATATATTTTTTATTAAAAACATTATTTTGAAATAAATATAATAGCATTTTCTTAAAAGTATATATTTTAAAAATATATATATGTAATGCATTGGATTATGTTAAATAAAATATGTGATCTATTAAATTTTATAAAAATGTTTGATGGATTGGATGGACCCATATTTTTAAATGGATAAATTGGATCTAATTCATTTACATTTTTATTATGTAGTAGATGGATTTGATGAATTTACAATTAGATAGATTAGATGAATGATTGATAATTGGATGCAATTGTCATCTCTAAGAGAGAGGAGGTGAGAAAAATGGCTCCTACACCTATTTTTGTCCTTCTTTATTTTGAGGAAATTTGGTTAACATTTTATATTTTAGGGATTATTTTGACACATATATTAGATTAATACAATTCTACCATTTCACAAATTGGAATGTACATTTACTTAATACATATAAAAAAGGATAAATTGAAAGCAATTTTGTGAAAAATAGATCCAATATAAAAAGTATTTCTTTTACTGTTTCCTTCTCCTTTCTTGTTTTTTTTACTTAAAAAATATAAAATGTTGTTTTGCCTTTCTGTAATATAAAATTTGTCTCAAACATACATTCTAATAGACAAACAAACGAAGTACATGTATAATTAAAAATACATATATACCTTCATTTGATAAATAAAATTTAATACGTAGAAATTTGGATCCAATACTAAAATTCTGTCTTTATCTATATTTAAGGTATATAACCACTAAATTGAAATACATATAGAAGTGGCAATGCGAACACTTATTATTTGTTAGTGGAATTCCAAATTCCAAATCTAGGAGATCGAATGCGATGCCCCACTACAACAAAACTATATCAATATACCAAATAATAGTAATACTATTAAAAGTAATATTTGGATGTATACTATATCTATAATAAATATATATGGCAGGTGCTCCACTTTCTGTTTGATTTTGTGTTCTCTCACTTTTAATTACCGCACACGTTAAATCACTAAATATTCTTTAATTATCTTTTTATCTTTCCAGTATCATCACTACCACTCAAATCCTTCTATTTCTGTCAACTTGTTATTACAGCTTTGGTTAAAGCGTCGAATAACTCTCCTATGGCAATGGGACTCTGTGGTTTTGCCTACCCACCCGATTAGTAGGAAATAAATTAGATTTTTTTATCGGATGTGAAATTATATTTTTTTATAAATTTTTTAATTTAAAAAAAATTATATATATATATATATATATAAATTAAACGATGATAACATTATTAATTGAACGGTTTAGGACAGATTTAAGGTGGATATTAACGCTCTAAATTTTTGAGTTTTAATTTTTTAAAAAATTGACACCTACATCTAAACTAAGACAAATTCAAATTTATATTATCATCCGTAATTACCCTAATTAACATGTGGTTATAACTTTGTTTTTTTTTGTTAATTAGGTAATACTACAGGTTACATTGAATATGATCCATTTTTTGGAGGACACCAAATATATTTTTTGCACTTCAATAATCATATATATGATAAATTGTTGGCAAAAATACAGTAATTTTTTTAATTTCAACAAATCTGCATTTTTTGTCTTTTTTTCTGGTAATTTTGATTTTTATAATTGTTAAATATTTAACTTCGTTTTTAATTTAAGTTTTAATTTGATGATGTGTCAATAATTTAAGTGATGTGTACACAATGACAGAAAATTATGGTAATGATGAATTTAAATTACTTAATACCACTTTAATAATTTTTGGAAAAAAATTGTTTACTTTGTTTTAAAAATTTCTGAAAATTAAAACAAATTAAAAATTACTATTTTTTGTCATAACAATTTTTGGAAAAAAATATAAACCAGAAAATTCTTTACTTTTCTTTTTTAATTTAAAATTTATATTTAATTTTTTTTTACTTTTTTAAAGTAAAGAGTAATTTTCAAAAAAAGAAAAGTGAAGAATTTTTGTGACTCTTCTGATTTTATTTTCATAAATTTTTAAAGCAAAAAATAGTAATTTAACAAAAAATAATCGAAACATTTAGTTTTAATTTTAGAAATTATTAAAGAGATATTTATTAATTTAAAATTAAATTTTACATCACCGCATATTATATATATCACTTAAATTATTATACTATTATTAAATTATTAAAATTCAAATAAGGGACCTAGCTCAACTGAAAATAAAAAAACAACTGTATTTTTTAGTGAGACAAAAAATGCAGATTTGTTAAAATGGCGATAAAATAGTTTGTTCGTATAACTTCGTAGATTTGTTAAAATGATCGGATTTAAAGACCGATAAAATAGTTTTTGATTTCTTTAACATTATACATAACACATTCTTGTGGTTATTGTGAAAACCAATTCGAAATATATTGTTCGTATAATTTCCAATTTAGACTTTTTAACTTTCAACATTAACTTCCTCTCTTCTTTTTTATATCATTTCATGGCACATTGTTAAAAATTAGAAATAACGACGAAAATTAGAAACGAACAAATAAAATTAGTCATCACTAACATTCGGAGATATAATTAAAGATGAATTTTGCTTTTTCTTATCTTTAAATTTATGTCACTATTTCAACTTTTTCTAATTGCATGACAATGACCAGTATGTGGTCTTGATAAGTAGGACTTCTCCACCACAAGATCTTTCATGGTATAAAACATATAACATATATTTTGTTGTATTGTTAGTTCCAATTTTACTTAACTTACTACTTACTAGTATAATTTTAATAACAATTATTTACTATATTTATAGTATTAAAGCTTATTTTTATTTGTAAGATGGTTCATATTGGAGTCTAGCTCTGGAATTTTTACTCTCCTATTATTTGCATTGTTTCTCATTATATGTTGATGAAACATAATAACTTGATTTGATAAAAGAATGAAATATATTAATGTTGTTGGAAAATTCGAAGGTACGATAAAAGAATGAAATATATTAATGTTGTTAGAAAATTCGAAGGTACGAGAGCAATAACATGTCGAATATTTCATAATCACAAAAAAAAATTGACATTGTATTTTTATTCAAAATTTTAAGACATTAATTATATTTATATTTATATATTCAACATCTAATTTATTTATAGTCAATTTAAGATTTTTGTTATTAATATTATAAGATAATATATAAAATAGGACAAGTTTTTTATTCCTGAAACGACAAAAAAAATTATTTATAGTTTATTACTTTTGTTATAATTTCACCTCTCTTATAACTTTAACAAACAAATAATTAATATTTCATTAATATTATAAAATGATATATAAAATAGGACAACTTTTTATTGTTAAATGACTTATATAATATGTAGTATAAAATGGAAGGAAATGCTTACAGTAGCTTTTAGCAAAAATGTATGGATTAAATGGGCAAACATCAGTGATTGATCGTATAATGTATAATTATTAATTGATGGAAATTATAATTATGTGGTAAGATGATAAGATCAAAGATTACTATTAATTGTATAAAATTGATTTACACTAATATTGCGTTATTTTTTTTTTTCAAAATGTATATGCTTTGGTTGTTTTTTGTTTATATATATATATATATATATATATATATATATATATACCTAAAATCAATCTTTTTTAGGTATGGATTTCATTCATCTACCGTGACCAACTCACTTTAGAAAGTAAAGTAAGTAATATTAACTATTAATTAACAAATTAAAAGTTGATATTGTGTGTTTATTATAACATCATGAAATTATTGTCGGCTGTTTAACTTAGTCATCAATAAAAATGTGTCTGTGACCAATATATTTAATGGCGTATTAGTGGTAGGTGATGATCAGTGGTCATGGAGGAGGAATCTTTTTATGTTAGAAATTTTGTTGTTGCAAGATCACAAGACAAGTGGGTGTGGCGACTAATTGGTGGAGATGGGTATTTAGTAAAAATGATGTTTTCAACATGCTATTTGAGAGTAATCAGAATGCTCAGGTGCCTCAGCTCGACATTGTGTGTAACAGGGCGTTACCATTGAAGGTGTCAATTTTTGTTTGGAAATTATGATGAATCATATACCATCAAAAGTTAATTTAGTTAGGTGTGTAATTACTAATTTTAGACCTACTCTATGTGTAGGATCTTGTGGTATAGGAGAATCGCTTACTCATTTATTTTTTGAGTGTATATTATTTGGTGGTTTATGGTATTCAATTTTAAAATGATTGAGCATTAATAGTGTGTTCCCTTCTTCGCCATTATTACATGCTCATACTTTGAGTGAGTTGCTTCGTAGTGTCAAAGGATTAAAAGATAAGGTTGTTGTTATTTGACTAGCTTGTAATTATCGTATTTGGAAAACATGTAATTGTGTATTATTTGATAATAAACAATTACGATTTACGTAATTCTCTTTTGTTATATTAGGTACAATTATGGTCATTGTGGTGGTTGCAGAAAAATGATTGTGATTTTCAGTACAAGTTAGTCATCGGTGTATAGTTCCACGTGAGTGTTTGGGAGTACGAGAGTAACTGACGATGTTTATATTGTTATAGTTCTTTGGGGTATGTTAGGTGAATCTTGTATATGAGGTATTATTGTCTTTAATTTGGTGTTAAAATCTGGTATCAAACGCTTCCTTGAGGCACATCTTATACTTCAAATGTTATTAACAATATATTTTTTACCTTTTAAAAAAACACTTTAATTTTTTCACTTTTTTTCGTATAGAAGTCTAGTGGCTAGTGTAACAACCCCTCTCACCACCTTAAAAATAATTACAAGGTTAAGATAGAAATTAGATACCTAATTTTTGTTGTTGTTAAGTGATAACAATTAATTACTAGTAATGTTTTATTTATATTATTTTCTAGAATTGGGGTAGAAGAGTGGTAGTATTATCAATTCCAAGTGCTAAAGTATGTATGTATACTACTCGTCTCATTTCCCTTTGACTTACACGTCACACACATATCATATTTCCTTTCTTCTTTCCTTCACCACCAGTCGAACTCTTTCATTCTCTCATACCACACATTTCTGATTTCTTTATTGTGCATTCTTTTCTTCCTTCCTAAAAATGGAGGAACTAAAAGTCCATTCATCTTCAACTTCTTAAATGTCCTAGATTAAGACACTAAAATATCAAACCTCCACCACTAATACATAATCTCTCATTCAGTTACTATTCATCATCCAACTTCTTTTCCTTCTCCTTAAACTTCCTTCCATGGCAGCAAGCTTCAGAGTTTCTTCCTCTTTAATCTAACCTCACACATGTTCTTCTTTCATCTTTAGAATCATCTATGTTGGAACCAAATTGATTTTATACTTCGAGTTTTGATGATAACAAAAGTATTTTATGAAAACAGTATACTTGACTTCAGAGAGTATGAAAGAAGATTCATGTTTTTGAACAAAATCTAAAATAAGATTTGATTCAAATTTATAATTGAAAAAAATCTAAAATAAGATTTGATTCAAATTTATAATTGATAAAAATCTAAAATAAGATTTGATTCATATTTATAATTGAAGAAAATGTTTGACCAAGTTGAAAAGAAGATATGGTCAAGCTTTGAAGAAGATTTGATCAACATTAGAAGAAGATTTGATGAAGATTTGAAGAAGATTTAATCAAGATTTATCTAACACAAAATATGAATAGAACCAATCTAAAGAATTTACAAACGCAATCTGAACAAAATACGAACATAATCAATCTGAAGAATTTACCAACTCAATCTAAACAAAATAGAAATAGAATCAATTTGAAGAATTTACAAACTCAATCTAAACAAGATACAATTCAGAATTAAACAAGGACTAAATTGAAGTTCAAATTTTTACTATAAATAGACACTCAAGACTGAAGGTGAAAAGCATCGAAAAACAGAAAAGAGTATAAGAACTCAAGTTCAAAATTCCTAATTCATCTTAGAGTTCAAAGAGAGAAATACTTGTTCAGGTTCGAAATATTTTCTGAGTGTTCTTTTCTTAGAGTGTGAGAGTTATTATTATTATTATTATTATTATTATTATTATTATTATTATTATTATTATTATTATTATTATTATTAGTTTTGTTAGAAGCAAACACTTAAAGTTCCAAACTTTTGTATCCAACCTGATAGTGGTTTAGTTCCTTCTTCAATCTGGGGTTGTCAGGTTGTTAGGAGAAGACTTGGCTTGTAGGGTCAAGGTGGTTTGTTCCTCAAAAGTCTGGGTTTGTCAGGTTGCTTGGGAAGACTGACTTGGAGGGTTAGGTGCTTTGTAATTCAAGGTATTTGAATTAGTGGATTAAAGCCTTCTAAATAAGGGAACTGAATGTAGTCATGTTAGTGGTGAACCAAGATAAATATATGTGTCAAATTATTTATGCTTTCATTGTTTGCTGCTTCTGAATCTGATTGCTTCTTATCTAAGTAATTCATAAAAACCAAACAACCTTCATCAAATTAGCAAAAAATTATCATCTTTGTCAAACACAATTCAACCCCCCTTTTCGTGTTTGCACCTTCAATCTGCACCCCAAAGAACCGCCAAAAGAAGATAAAGATCTAATTTTGGAAATTTCATATTTTAATCCATCTAAGTGGAGGCAAAAGTAATATGAGCTAGGAAGAATTATTCCTTGTCAAAGAGTGTTAGTTCTTTTCTAGTATAACCGATTTTTTATATTACATATGGGTTCTTGGGTCGATTTCAAATTCTTTTTCTGTTGAAGTTTCCTTTTCTAGGGTCTTGAAATAATTGGAGTTTGAAATTGAGAACTGAGAGAAATGTTAGGTTTTGCATGTAGATGGTTTAATTCTTACATCCATTTATTTAAGTGTTTATCTTTATTGTTTGTATAACTTATCACTAATGATTGTTATTCAATTGAAAGATTAGATATTGTATGGTTGTGTGTTGTGTTTGATGATGTGACTGTTGTTTTTGGTGGTTGAATTCGTAGAAATTAGCTAAGCTAAAATAATCTCGCTAAGCGAATCTCATCCTGAAATAAACTTGTTGCTCCTGACTCAATTTCACTGAGCGGAATCTAGTTAGCTAAGCGAAATTTTGATAGATTTTGAAAAGTTTATACCATGTGTTGGATTGGCGAAGCAAACCCATTTTAGCTTAGTGAATATGTTGAATGTTTGTAGACTGTTTGGTGTGAATTGTTATATCTGGTCTCTGAGAAGTCTATTATGATTTTCTGGAATTTCCTCTTAACATTCTATTTTGATTATGTTTGAATTTCCTCTAATCGAGATTTCCCTCTGTCTTGAACTTCCTCTGATCAAGACTTCCCTCTATCTTGAACTTTCTCTTATCGAGACTTTCATCTGTCTTGAACTTCCTCTGGTCGAGACTTTCCTCTAATTGGAACTTCCCTATAATTGGAACTTCCCTTTGACTGAAACCTCAATATGACTGAGACTTCCATTTGTCTTGAACTTACTCTGATCAAGACTTCCCTCTAATGGGGACTTTCCTCTAACTGGGACTTCCCTTTTGACGGGGACTTTCATCTTACTTGGAACTAACTTTTATGTACTGTTTTTTAAGTAATTATGTTAAAGTTAGTCAATTAATTTGAAATTGAATTGATAATGAAGAATGTGTGATAAACAGAATGTCATGGTATACATTGTTTTGATTGAAAATGTTACCATGGGATACAAGGGTGTATTAATAATGAAGCATCGGTAAAGGAAGAGCAATTAGGACGTCAGTTGTGGTCATGGTCAAGACCTACCTTATAGAGAAAAATGATCACAATTATCTTGGTGGTCCACAGTTAAAATAATTGTGATATAGTGTCCATAATTTATGGAAAATGATTGAATTTTAAGAATTTAATAAAACCTATTATGTTAAAGAAAATTTTCATTTTAAACAGAACTATTTAAAATGTCCTTCCCCTTTTTTATAAAACTCACTGAGATTATTATCTCACCCCTATTTTTATGCATTATAGCAGATAAGAGGACTTGAGCTCGGACTTGGGGCAGATAGATGACGGTGTTCTGTTGTTATGATGTATTAATATTTTGTATAATGCTACTTCAAATGATGTTATGTAAACTATAAATTGTAGTAGTTATAATGACATTTCATGTTTATATCTTATTAGAAACTATAAGATTGCCTCTGAAACACTAGGATGTTTTAATTACTATTTTCTAGACACATGGTAATGTATATTACAGCTAGACTCACATTTAAGTGTGGAGAAGTTTGGAATCTTATATTCAATTCCCGAGCATTTGCAAATCAATCTCATCGCAATTACCAAATGACATGTACTTATAGGATTTATTAGTCATTTAAAGTATCCATAATCTTTAGGTAATACTATATAAATTCACATCAAAAAATAGCATTCATGAAGCATGAAAATGGATCTTGCAACATAAAACAATTATAGAACGAGCCACATAAAAAATGTGCTCCAAAGAGCAAGTGAAAATGCAGCACAAGAATAAGTTGCAAACATGATAACTGCGCATTCACCTTCACTAGCTCCAAATAATTGAGTAATTGTACCTAAAAACATTAACAAAATAACTGCATTTTAAACTAAAATAAAATAGGTTCAAATTTTATTAGAAACATATATAAAATGGACCAAAAATATTGAATAGTCAAAAGAGTTTAGAAAAGAATAATATTTAATTTGTTAGTATAATTAGAGTCAATAGCACTAATAATAATTTAACTATATTACTAAGTTTCATAAATAACTTACTCATGGCAACTGCAGGTGGAAGGGCAAATTGAAGCAATAAAAGAAATTGATACAATGGATCAGGATGGATCAAGCCAATATGAATAGCACCTTTAACAATTCCTATACCTATTGCTGGCAATAATATAAATCTAACCACTACAATGCCAACAATAAGTGGAAGAAATTGCTTTCGAAAACCTTTTAAACCTGAAAAAAAAAACATTATTTAATTTTTGTCATCAAATTTATTTTCAAATAAACAACTAAATTAAACTGAACCTAATAGATGAACAACAAATTTTATTTATTTATTTATTTATTTACCCATTAAAAGATTTGCCCCTACAAGCATGGTCATTGAAGGAATGCTTCCACCCCTGCAAACCAAGGAAATATAATTTTATTAGCTAAAATATAAAAGTATATACAAACATTTAAGGAATTTTTTTTAAATGAAAAATTTGTTAAAAAGAAAGGTAAAACAATCGAAAACATAAACCTAATCTAAGAAAGAAAAAAATAACGTCAAACAAGTTTTTCAAATTATACATATTTTCTGATTTTAGACGAAAATATTTAATAATTTAATTTATATATATTATCAGTATAAATATTTTAATTAATGCCAAATAATCATATTATGGACATTGGTCAATTTTAGGATACTTACCCCACCAAGGCTACAGATTCCTTAAGAACACCAAGAGGAGCATTGTCTACAATCAAGAGTTTTCTAAATTGAGGAACTACACCAATTACTAGACCAACAATCTGCTTACAAATGAAAAGAAATATATAACAACGTTTCATTATATCTCAACTTAATTGTCATAAGTAAGTAAGTTGTTAAAAAAAAGTATGGATAAAGTAGTTCTAGTATAACATAGTTGGAAATAGAGGTCTCACATCATATAAAATAATAAAATAGTAAGGTCAAATACATCAAGATATATGAAGTCAAATAGTAAAAGATTTAAACTTTTAGATATATGAAATCAAATAGTAAAAGATTTAAACTTTTGGATCATAAAACCCCTGGGATAGATTTCGCGTGAATATGCATATCAGTCCATAAACGTTATTCAAATTATTTTTTGAATTTAGTGAATTGGTAAATACATTTTGACATTATAAAATATTGATTAAAATAATCTCTATTTAAACTTTTGTCGTTAGATATTTTGATGTGACACTAAAATTGAATATGTGACTTATCTACATTGATCTCACATCAATGTCATATTTCCGATGACAAATTTGCCGATAAAATTTTATTATCTCAAAGATAAATTTGTAAATAATTGTAATTGTGCATTGACTAATTATGGACAAATTAGTCCCTTAAAGGTTTAAATTTCATAAGAAAATTAATTCGTGTTGTAATGATATTAATATGAGATCAATGTGGATGAGTCAAATATTCAATTAATATGTCACGTTATAATTTGTGACGATAAAATTTAAATATGGATTTTTTTTATTACTATTGTACAATTGTAGAGATGTATTTATTAATTTACAAAATTTAGAAATTAATTTGATTCACACTTACAATTTGAATAATTAATTTACCTATTCACTCCTTGATAGAATATAAAAGTCCAACTTGTAAAACACGCATTCGATTGGCATCTAATATTCATCATGTTATCAAAACTCAATATGGCCTAACAACCTCATGGATCCAAAAAAATAACCAAAATTTGAAGTAGCTCTTAAGACTCAACAACAATTACAAAAAAAGAATAGGTGGTTCGGAGTTGTCTTAATATTTTTGGAGTTTCTATTTGAATTAAAAAATTGGGTCCGTAGTAAAAAATTCAATATAATATATTACCGGTCAACAATATTGTAAAAGTTTAAATATGTCTTTGGTCTATGCAATTATAACTGGTCTTTGCAATTACAAAATTAGTAATAAGTTCCTAAAATCTAAAACCCTAATAGAGTTCCTAAAATCAGTAAATCAACCATTTCAAACAAATCAAATTCCTAAAATCAGTAAATCGTAAAACCCTACCATCAAGATTCAAGATACTAACATTTAGTGCTGGTGGTAGTGGGTGGTGGCACATGGTAAACCATTATGACAAATCTTTTAAAGTTCAGGTTATACTATAAAAAAAATTGGGGCCTCTCTAATTGGGAGGCCAATGTTTTGGTTTCATATCGACATTGGATGGTACATGTAGAAACGCATTTCCATCTTGTTGAAGACAAGCTTAGACGATGAAGAAAAAATCTAGCCCGTACCAATTCAAAAAACTAAAATACAACGACAACATCAACTAAGTTTTATCTCACTAAGTGGGATTGACTACATGAATCAAACGACGTCATAATATTCTATAATATATCTCTTTTCAACTCGTTGATCTCTAAGTCTTTTTTATAGATTCTCTTATAGTTTTATAAGGTTTTCTTCTACCTGTAACGACTTGACTACTCTATCTACTCTATTTACTATAGAATTTACCTAAACTGAGTTTTTACCATCTTTTCTATTATAGAGAATACCCAAGTCTCTCTCTCTCTCTCTCTCTCTCTCTCTCTCTCTCTCTCTCTCTCTCTCTCTCTCTCTCTCTCTCTCACTAATGTTGTTTTATTTCTAATCATATACCGTCTAATTTTTTTATACATCATTTACATCTCTGCTACATTTATATCATCATGTTTGTTTTTTTATTCTCAAGTCGATTTGAAGTAGGTTTTGAGACTTTCAAGCAACAAAAACAAAAGATGGCTACAAGTAGCACACGGCCAGCCCTTGTTGATGACAAGTTTAGAAGATGAAAAATGATACTATTACTCTCATTAATGAATTTAAAAAAAAAAAAAAAGCTTTATAAGCAATGTGAAGTAAAAGAAAACTACTATTCAGTCACAAATAAGTCAAAAAAAGACTTTAAGCAAGGTGTGATGGAAGTCAAAAGTTTTGATCATTTGGATAATGAACCCCCAACTTTGTTGGAGAGTCCGAAAAGTGTGAGAAGAACAACAGACCAAATATTTTAGGATCTACAAAAGACTTTGATATTACATTTTAATTCAAAACATTAATGCATTAGGTATATAGATTATTTATCTTATATATCTAATATTTTATCGCAAATGTGAGACTTAACCACTCACACTTAATCCAACAAACTTAAACTAAAAAACTTCAAGAGGTAAAATACACCTCCAATTTAGTATATACGTTAAAAATCCAATATTTATAAACTGAGATATCAACCTGTCTATTATTATATGACTGAGTCAATATTGTTTGACCAATGTCCATTTTATAATTGAACAAATGTGAATAAGTATTAAACTATTTTTATTGTATTTGAGATGCTTTATTTTTTTCTTAACACTATAATTGTTTTTATGGGAAATGAGTTGAATGAAAAATATTAAGAAAACAGCAAAAAGAAAAATAAGAAAGAAATTTTACATACCGCTCCAATCGAGGAAGGTGCAAATAGTACTCTCAAGTTGATCTTGTGTGCTAATACATATAAGTGCTTCATAATCTTTTTCTTTTTTGGTACCTATAAAACTCATAAAAATTATAAGGTCATAAATTCAATCAAATTGTTTAATAAATGCAATGCTTAGTGAATTTTTTTAATAACCAAAAAAATTATCATAGAGAGAGTACAATGGTCCTCTAATCCATTATACTACAGTGAATTAAAAATAGTAATTTATATCACATTATTAACTTCTTCCAATTTGATAAAAATTGTTGCACATAGATAATGCATTATGAATTACTATCTACGTTGTTATATATAAGATCTATTTGATTAAATCACGAAAATAAAGAAAAATTAGTTTAAATTTATTTACAATTTAAATTATTTTATAAATTTATCTTTTATGAGAGAAAGTTAGTTTATGTTTTTTATTATAGTATTTATTATAGGTTGCAAAAAAAATGTAATATAATTAGAAGTATTTTACTAAATAAATAATTAATATAATTTAAAAATTTAAAAATTTAAAAATGATCTTATATACATACATAGTATCCTTAGAGCTGATATAAGTAGGTGATGGTGCATATTGTTTTTGCAAACATAAATGAAAATTAGCGAGACTATAATAGATTTCTGAAAAATCATTTGACAATTAATTAGTGGAAGAGACCAGAATGGTAAAAAAAATATGTGTTATGCATAAGGTTTAAATAATCTAATAATTATTTTATATAAGTAAAGTTGTAAAGCTACCTTTACTAGTTCATTAGGAATTGTACATTCAATTTCAAATTGCTTCACATTATCTGTATGTGATATATTTTCTGGATTAGTTTCTAATGCAGAAACTGGCCTAATAATAGTGGAATCTTCAACTTTAACTTCACTAGAAATCTTTTTTGAATATATTCGGACAATATTGTATGCAATTGACCAAATGTAAATGGCCCCTAGCTGGAAAAACAAAAACAATAAAAATTAGTTCAACATAATAACATGTCACTATAACTATGAGATGAACAAGATAGGAACAATATATTTCAAAATAAATAATTTTTTCAAGCATAAATCAAATCTTATTCTCCAAGCTTAATTAGAGATCTCTTTGAATTCAGACTTGAAAATGCAACAATAATAAAACTTTTGAGTGAGCTTTGCTCCAAGTTTAGTTTTATAGGATTTGATGGATTAGTCTCTAATTAATGTAAAAAAAACAAACATTAAATAATTTTTTTAAAGTAAAAAATTGTGTCGCTTAAGTCAATCCTATAATCTTACCGCCATCGATAGAGAAGCATAAGCTAGTCCTTTTTTTTGACAAATATTCAAATCTCCAAAAGGTTTGCCTCTTTGATCACATAGAGATGGGACAATAATCAGAGTCAAATTTCCCAAATTTCCTGTAAACCTCAAACCAAATTCATCTTTAAGATGACATTCTTTAATCCATATGATAATTATTTTTCTAAGAAGAGAAATTTAAATGTGAGTGTGTGTTTTTGAAAATATATATATATATATATATATATATATATATATTTTAAAATAACTATCATTTTTATTTATTATTAAAAAATGTGTGAGATTTTTGAAGTAACTATTATAATTGAGGAAAGATAAAACGCTAGTTATATATGATGCATTTTTAAAAATAATAAAACAATTATTATGATATTTTATTGTTTTAGAAAACGAAGATGTTGCAATAGAGATTACGGCAGAAAATGACAAACCGAAAGAAATAATTATAAATTTGTTCAAAACAGGAAATTACCACCATTGTTTATTTATTAGGGAAAACATTGGGAAAAAAAACTCTTAAAAAAGAAGGTCTTCGAAATCAGATTCGGTGGTCGGTTATGTGCAGAGAATATATTAGCATCCTACAACATCTATTTGAAAACAGTACCTCTAATTAAATGTGCAAAAAAATAATGTTAACTTTAAAAATATTTATTTGACCTCAAATAATAAAATTAAATAAAAAAAATACATTTACAAATTATATATTTATAAAAAGAGATAGGGAAAATTAAGAAAAATTATTATTTAGATTGATTCTCTACTCCTACATATCTTCCAGTACAATAAAAGTATTAAAGCTACGTGTTAGTTAATTTAAAGAAAGGTTTTTTTTTTTCATTGATAAGCAAGTTTTGTAGAAAATAAAAAGTTGTTATTTTGATTAAAAAATATATATTGTTAATGAGAGATTGGCTGTAATTAATTTGTTTGATTTAAATAATATTGTTAAGAAAATGAGTTTTAAAACTATTAAGTTAACTTATATTTTAACAACTCAATAGATTAAAAAGACACCACATTCAATTAATTCATTTATGAATATTTAATTATGATTTATTTGAGAGAGTGAGTTTTAGAACCATCAAATTATCGGAACTTGTGTTAGTCAAAGATTAAAAAATATGTCATACATAATTAATTCTTTTTGAAACAATTTTTAGTGGAATAAAAGGTCAATCAAAACAGTTAATTAATAAATGTTAATATTATTAGATTTAACGTTTTGTCCCATAATCAAATTTGAAACTCATAGTTGAATAAATGAATTATAGTGTATTTAAAAGAAAATAGTTAACTTGATATATATGATTTTAAAAATATTCAAATTAAAAAATGTGATCAGCTGAGGGCGGAGATATAAACAAGAACAAATAAAATAGTAAGAACTAACGGTCACGTTTTTATAAAACCAAAAGGTTTCATTTCTTAGTCTAAAAATAAACAAAAGGTGTCAATATCACTTTCAATATTTTCCCCTATTATCACATTTTCAATCAAAATTCTATTATATTTTACATTAAAATTTATACATGAAAATATCGTTGTTGATTTTTAATATGTCGTGATACAGAGATGCAATCATATGAAGGATTTTTGTTGTCATATATTTTTTTAACTGATGATTAATTGTTAGTTTAATAAATAAAAATTAATTAAAAAAAATCAAATTATATTAATAAAATTAAATAAAATACATTATATGGAAAAAAAATACATCAAAGTTAATGAACTTGAATACATGTGCCAAAGAAAATAAAATAAAAAATGCATTTTCATACGTATGTTCGACATGATACTTATTTTTACTACAGATATTCACCAACATCGTCAAATATTTCCTTAAACTATTTTAATTTTAATATATATTTCAATGTAAAATACTCGAGAATTTTGATTAAAAAAATGACTCTCTCGCATCATTTTTCTATTTATCTCTCTCTTGATTATTTTCGTGTCTTAATTACTCTTTTTTATTTTTTTCATTTTTCTTTTATCACTCACACTTTTTATGTTGGAGAAGATCCAAACCGGAAGATGGGAGGACAGGTGGCGTACTTGCTACTTATTTCTAGATATTTTTTTGTTATTTTTTATTTACCTAATTATTAATGAGAGTGTGGGCTCCACTAATAGACTAACGGGACAATTAAAACACCAAAGTAGATAAGAAATATTTTATTTGATTATGATAAATAAATTAATACGAATTTTAAAAAATAAAAATAAAAAATATTTTAAAAAGTATACAAACCATAAATGATTGTACCTGCAGCACAACAGCCCAACACAAGGCCTTGAAGATGATGAGGAACTTTAATCAATTTAACAAGCAACCATCCAAGAGTTGCCCCAATTATAAATGTGAGAAGAACATTCAATGGCATGAACCACCTACAAATTCATGAAAAATATCATCTAACCCAACATCATGGTGTTTTTAGAGAAAATTTTGTGGTCAGAAACAAACTTACAACGTAATTATACTCTTTGAAGTTATTGTTTCAGCTAGGCTGCTACAAACAAGAGCAGGAGAGAACACAAAAAATACAATCTAGAATAAAAATAAAAAATAAACCATCTAAGTAGTTAATTATGAAGTAATATATAGTCATATTTTTCTCTTATGTATTTTTAAGAAATAGCAAAATAACTTTGGAAAATAATAAATAATGGGGAGAAATGTCCAAAAGACATCAAATTTTTAAAATGTTTAAAATGGTTAAGTGTGTATAATTAAGTCCACATTAATTAAAACACCAAACTATTTCAACAAAAAACAAAATCAAACTTTTAAATATTTTTTGAAATACATTTCTGTTAAAAAAACTTAAGTTAAACTTAACGATAAATTTAAAAACATTTTAAAATTCTGGAAAACTTTTCTATAAGTTTGACAAAAGAAATATTTTTTTCATAAGTCCCAAAAAAAAAAAAGAACAAAAGTAGTATATCTGACGTCTCTTGCACAAATTGTGATTATCATTACTTACCAAGTAAGTCCACATGTTCACCATTCACAACAATATTGAATTCATTAATTAATGAATTGAAAATTGACATAAATAAATTAATAACTTTAGGACCACAAACATATTGTATTAAAAGATGAGGGAAGGTAGGGATGAAACTTACAGTATTCAAGTTTTTCTTTGCAGTTCCCTTGAATATGTCAAAACGATCAAGTGCAAGGAATGTACCAAGAGCAGTAATCAATAGTACCTTAAGAACTGGCATCAATGCAGCAACAAAAAGCTTCCAAAAGTCCATATTCTATTTTTATCTTCTTTACTTTCTATTACATAAATGCAAAGAGTCAGGTTGTAATCACGTTAGAACCGTCAATTAAATCTTAAAGTTTAAAATTTATTTTTTTAAAATTTCTACTAAACCATTTAATAATTGAAATAATTTTTTAAAGTCTCGGTCCATTATTTTTTGTGAATTTAAGCGAGGGATTTGTGGAGTCAATATTTTGTTAATTTAAATTTTTTTTTGAAAATTTATGAAATTTATTTTTCTTAAAAAAGTATCAAAAAATCCAAAACATTTTTATTTCACGAAAAAAAAGTTAATTATCTTTTCTCGAAAAATTGTGAGAAAAATCAAAAAATTGTTTTTCTCAAAAAAAAAAATTGTGAATCATTTTTTATCAAAAAAAAAACTAAACTTTTTTATCCGAAAATTTTGAGGAAAAAATCGAAAAATTTATTTATCTGAAAAATTATTAAAAAAAATTATTGAAAACTTTTTTTAAAACAAAATCAAAAGATAAATTTAAAAAAGTGGATTCATAGATAAATATATATTTTATTAATTATTTTAGTCTTTGAATATGTCTTCCATAAATTAATTAACAAATATGTTTTTCATTCGTAAATATGGTATATAAAATTACTGACAAGAGATAAATTGAAACATGTATTTACACTTTTAATGCATTTAGAGATTATAAGGGAAACACGTCCCACATTCTATGATGCATGTATAGGTACGGATACGTCACCGTTATGTGTACGATACAACAAATACGTCACAATATTAAATTATAATAAAATTTTGAAAAGTCAAATAGATATGGCGCAAAGAGATCGTATTTCGCACTTTATTGTGGAGAGTGATTCAAAAATCTTGATTGATATGATGATCGGGAATTGTAATATGGTGGTTGAATCTTCTAATGACCTTTATCGTTTGTTTGTTTTTTTACAATTATTCTGGTGCTTACATGTCTAGGAATGTACGGTGTGATTCTTAGTAGTTTCTTTTTATTTTTTTGTTTGAGCTTAGACCCTCTTTTTTATTAAAAAAGAAATGTACTATAAATACGGCACTTAACCACCATCTTAATAAATGTAAAAGTGAGTATTTTTATTTGAATGGAGAGGAAGAATATATTTTATGAAAAATGTTGATTATTACAAATAATGTTCATAAAAAAGAGAAAAATAATATGCGACAACATCTAACACTTACTTGTTATAACTATTCATTCTTCTATGTATAATTTATCAATTACTTATTAGTCCAAACCTCTATTTTTATATATTTTTCTCTTTTTTGTGTAAATTATTCTTATCAAATAACACTGCTAATATTTCATGTATCAAAAATATGCGTAAACAGAAACCGCATAAATTAGACCATGAAGTGGATAAAATCATACCTCTGATTTGAGCTCCCTCCTCTTTTGTTTTATCTTTGCCTTTTCCGCTGTCTTTCTGTCCTTTGAAAGTGTAAATCTCCTATTCTCTGATTTTGATCTATCTAAGTAAATGATTTTCGACTTTGTAATTTATAGATTCAATAGAGTGTACACGTATGTGTATATTACAAGAATTATGGAAATAGTAAATTAGATTTAACAGTAGTTTTAGTTTACTTATTTTTATTGATTTACGAAATTAGTCATTCTATTTCAAAAGTCAGCAATTTTTGTCTTTCTCCATGATTTTTTAACTAAAAATTAGTAACGTGATATATAATACAATGATCTAAAATGATTAACACTCATAAAATTAAAATAAAATACCGTAAAAATTCAACGTTCAACTTCGGAAAATTTTCATATTTGTAATTTAATTAATGACATATGAATAATTAATATATCTAGATGATTTTATATCATAGAATTGCATCTTGCGTCATTTAAAATATGTTAAATCGTTATTTTTTAGTTGAAAAATATGAGGAAAAAACTAAAACTGTCGACTTTTAAAATAAGGGAACCAATTCAGTGAATTGATAAAAATATATAGACTAAAATTGCAATTAAACATAAATATAAATTTAAATACTCCGAGTGGAAATTCTTTTTAACCTGGATGAGTCACCGGAGATCCAACTTCTATGATTTTTTTAAATAAAAAGTACATTACATTATAATTATTTTTTCATAGATTTCTTTCACTAAAAGTAATCATATTTGAAACACATTGAGTACTAAATGTAAATATATCTCTCAATGAGAATTTTAATAATAATAATAATAATAATAAATATATTTTTGGTCTAATTTTAATCTTTCAATTTCAGTGATTGTAAAATAAAAATACAATTTTTAGTATTTACAAAATTATTATGCATGCACTTTTAGTCCCTACTTTTAAATCAACATATATTTTTTATTGAATTTTTGTATACATACTTACAACATTATAAAAAATTCATTCACAAAAAATGAGCTAAAAGTTCATTTTCTACAATCATATTTTCGTTAGCTTTATCATAAATTTTTTACATTTATCAAATTTATATTTAATTCATCCAAAGTTAAAATATTCTTAATTTTTATGGAATATTTTTTTATAATGTTCTAATCATGCTTACAAAAAATCGTTCAAAATTTTTTAAGTGGAGCGACAATTAAACATATTTCTTTTCAGCTGAGATTAAAACTGTTTGCTATATTAATTATGTATAAACTAAAAATTGTATTTTTATTTTACAAAAATTAAAATTAAAATGTTTAAATTTTATAGAGACTAAAATCATATCTAATCCTAATAATAATAATAATGAACCTAGGTTTCAAACAACAACAAAAAAACTTCTTTGATTTCTTAGAAGTTACACAATTAGTTGACTAATTGTCTCAATATCATTTATCATTTGAGAATTTTGGTTTCAAGTTTGTCATACCTTTAGGAGAGGCAATAGTTGTGTGGACAAACTAGTTAATAATGGTTTCCAAGTTTTGTATGGTGCGGTGGGATTTAATTCTCGTAACAAATTTGGTCTTCATTTTTTTCCTTTCTTCTCTTTTTTTTTTTTTTACCCGCTGTGCACTCTTTTTTTTTTCATCAGATTTTTACCGGTAAGATTTTTAATGAAACAAATATTATTGGCTGTTGGATTTTGACCTAATCCTCCTAAATATCTTTTTCTTATTTATTTCATAATATTTATTGAGGTGGTGCAAATGATAGATAATACTTGTAGGATGCAAACATAGTTGGGATGTCATATCTACTCTATGATGTTTTCACACTTTGATTTTGTATTTTTTACTTAATAATAATAATAATACACCTGCAATCAATACTTTATGTAAAAAAAATTACACAAGATCATAACTAATATTAAAATTTAGCTTAATTGTATCTATATGGTTCTATATCATGAAACCGTATGTAACATCATTTAAAATATGTCAAATCATCATGTTTTTTTGTTAAAAAATACGAGGGGGAGATCAAAATCGTGGACTTTTAGGGTGACAAATTTCGTGAATTTGTGAAAATAGAGGGACAAAAATTGCAATTAAACCAAAAAATTTGGTCTATTTTCACCAAAACTTTTAGTCTCTCTATTTTCACCAATTCATGAAATCGGCCCCCTATTTTCACCAAAACTTTTAGTCCTTCTATTTTCACGTGCAATATAACAATATCGATATTTGTCAGTTGAGCTAGAATTTAAAGATATAAAGTAAAAAATATTAATAGTTTTTATAATAATGCAAGTAATATTAATCAGTATTGAGTCTCTATTCAAGTGGGAATCCACACTAATTAAATAAAGCAGATATTGATTTCGCATATGCTTGGCTAAAACTTTAGTATCTTATTCATTTTATTGAGTTCGTTATTCTATTAATTATTAGTAGTAATTTTATCTTTTTTAAAAATCATATTGTAATATTCACTTTCTAGAGATATTCTATTATATTTGGCTTTTACCATAGAGTGGTGATTGTTGTTGGTGAACTTTTCTTTTTAAACTTTTTGTAAATGTTTTATGTTATTGTTTGGTTTTCACTGTATGATCATGATTATTATTCTCTTTATTATCTGAAAATTAAAAAATAATAATAATATGACATTGAAAATTGAAAAATTTATTCATTTTAAAACAAATGTTTTTTTTTTTGGCAAATAAGTCATTGTGGGGCAGACAAGAAATACAATTGTTGGAGTCTTTCTCCTCCCCTGCAGTTAACGGATCGGTAACGTTTTGGGACCATTTTGGTCTTTCTCTCCGTTCCTAGGAATGTTATACGCTAACAAAGAAAAATTGTTGTGTAACAAAAACGTGAAATTCTCAATGTTAATTTTGGTTTTGCTTTGATTAGCTTTATTGTTAGCAAACAAAAAAAACACATGACTTGAAGAGCTACTGTGCCAAAATGGAAAGGGTGTAGATATTGCAGCAGCAACTTTTTTCTCTGTATCCTTTATCTGCCAATTTCATTATCCTTGTTTGATGAAAATGAATTTTTAATTAAAAAGTTGCAATATAGTATGCTTTAAATATTGTAGTATATGATACAATAATCAACACTTATGAAATTGTAATAAATTTTTTTAAAATTTAATTTTTAACTTTAATTTTTTTATTTTTGTAATTCAATTAATGATATATAAATAATTAATGCATCTATATGGTTTTATATCGTGAAATTGTATCTCGCATCATTCAACATATGTCAAATAGTCATGTTTTAATTTAAAATTGTGAGAAAGAGACTAAAATTATCGACTTTTAAAATAAGATGACCAATTATGTGAATTGGTAATAATAGATGAATCGAAACTGCAATTAAGCCTTTTTTAACTCAATATAAATTTTTAATAAAAAATATAAAAAATTAAGGTTTAAATATGTTTTTGGTCCCCGTAAATATAACCTTTTTTTACTTTGGTCCTCATAATTTTTGTTTTTTTGTTTACATCTCTGTAATATCAAAAAAATTTATTTTTGGTCCTTAACGTTAAGTGGACGTTACAAAAACGTTAAGTGACAAACAGAAACAGTTTTTGATCCCTATAAATATAACACTTTTCAGTTTTAGTCCCTGAAAAATATTTATTTTGAATTTCATCCCTGCAATATTCAAAAATCTCCTAAATATAAAATAATAACATACAAATTGATCTTTATTAATAATAAACTTATGTCAAGTAATGTTTAAAATATTTTTAATTCAATAATTTAAAATTTATTAATTTTCTGTTTTATTTATTTATTATTATTAAATTAATTTTCATTTTCTATTTTAAAAAAATCACTAAAATCTTCTGTTTTAATTAATTATTATTATTAAATTAATTATATTAGTATAAAATAATGATTAAAATAACTTTAAATTTAAGCTTTATAATTTTAACTAAAATCTCCTTTTACGTTTTAGATTTGTTTCATTATAACTTAAAATAAATAAAATATATATTAGGTGATAGATTTATTTTAATCATTATTTTATACTAATATAATTGTAGTTAATATTATATTAATTTTATTTTAATTATAATATTATATTATAGGTTTATTTTAATTATATTACATTAAATTAATTATATTATATAATATGTTTATTTTAATTATATTATATAATTAATATACAATTATACAATTATATACATTATAAAATTATATTATTATTAAATA
>JBBPBQ010000002.1:55857661-55957947 GCA_037974755.1 Cicer yamashitae | reverse complement strand
TATTATTTTATACTAATATAATTGTATATTAATAAAATATTATAATTAAAATAAAATTGATATAATATTAACTACAATTATATTATTAAAAAATAATAATTAAAATAAATCTATCACCTAATATATATTTTATTTATTTTAAGTTATAATGAAACAAATCTAAAGTGTAAAATGAGATTTTAGTTAAAATTATAAAGTTTAAATTCAAAGTTATTTTAATTATTATTTTATACTAATATAATTAATTTAATAATAATAATTAAATAAAACAGAAGATTTTAGTGATTTTTTTGAAATAGAAAATGAAAATTAATTTAATAATAATAAATAAATAAAACAGAAAATTAATAAATTTTAAATTATTGAAGTGAAAATATTTTAAACATTACTTGGCATAAGTTTATTATTAATAAAGATCAATTTGTATGTTATTTTATATTTAAAGATATTTTTGAATATTGCAGGGATGAAATTCAAACAAATATTTTTCAGGGACTAAAACTGAAAAATATTATATTTACAGGGACCAAAAACTGTTTCCGTTTGTCTTTTTGTAACGTCCACTTAACGTTAAGGACCAAAAATAGTTATATTTACAGGGACCAAAAACATATTTAAACCAAAAATTAATTTATATCTATTATTAGTATAAATTTTTTTTACATTACCAATCAATCACAATCATTAAATCATTAATAATATTTTTTTTAATATAAATATTTATAATATTTGACTTTTTAGCTGCATGAAAATTAAATTCAAAATAAATATCCTTAAACGTATTTTAACTTTACAAATATTCATGGACTTCATGTAACACAAGTAAAGCCACTTTAATTCTTGATTGTGACAAGAACGACAAAAAATTTGACAAGTTAGGTTTAGTGCATTTATTGCAAACACATTTTTTTTTTATCAAGAAATATTATAAAAATATCGCACGATAAATTAAGGCATCTTAATTATATTGACATTTTTTTGTCTTCACATATTATTTACAATATTTTAAAAATATTATTAAAAATAATACAAAAGAATTTGGCGGATTAGGTCAAAACCAACTTTAGAATAACCATGGGAACTCATCATATGCTCTGATAAAACATCACAAAATCGAGAGAGATAAAATATGGCAAGGGAAAAAAGAGTACAAGCAAACAACAAAGAAGATAACATTGACAAAGATCAACATCAACAAAATCTAAGTTCAGTAAACCCTAATCTATCACGATTTAAAGATTCTAAAAATGCACAGTGAAGTATAAACCATCCAAAATAGGCTATTTTGCTGAAAGTCAATAGTAGCAATTTTTTCGGCACACTAGTTGCCCTCTCTAAAATATGAGAAATTTAAAATTACATGTTTTTCGTTAATTCCATACAATTTAACAATAGATATCAAAGACCAATACTAGAATTTCTTAAAGCCATAGTAACTAACTAAGAAACACTGTCTAACTAAAGCATACTCCAATTCTTCTTGTAAGCTACTTCAATAACATTTATCAACACATGAAGCTCAATTTAAAAAGTAGCGGTGATATGTAGATTGACTGCAAACACGTCTACAAGGGAAACACTTGCCAATGGGGGAAACATATAACAATAGTGTTGAGGCAAAATTCCGAATCAAATGTTTTGAAGATAAATAAACAAGTTAATTAATCTCAAATCATGATTCTGATTGTGTTACTATTTAACTTGTGTTTTTAAGTGATTTATTCAAAGATAGGTGATAAAATACATTCAAACAACAATCAAAGATTTCACCATGATATAAATCAAAGAACATCATGCCTTAACTGAACTCGAAATTAATTACAAGAACATTCTGGTTCATCAAGATCATTCTAGTTTATCAAAAGGATCATTCTGGTTTATCAAAAAGATCATTCTGGTTTATCAAAATCATTCTGGTTATTTCATTTTAAGGACAGGAGTAAAACAAGTCATTCTCCATAGTTCAAATCTTAAGAGTTAAGATAAAAGAATATCAAGACTACTCAAAATTATAATTAATCCCATAAATTTAGTTGAAGGTCCAAAGTAGCAAAACAACCTCCAGATCAATGACCAGATCAATCTCCAGATTGATGAGTTATAAGCGAGAACAACTAGGACAACAAGGATGAAAGGACATTGCTGTTGCACCTTTTGCAGAAATCTCAGCATGCTTTTGAGACAAATTACTGACACTAGACAACTACTAAATCACTCATCCACGTTTTCCATTCAACAGAAAATCAAGAACGTTCTGGTTACAAAGAAGCGTGTTATGGATTGAATAACACATATGTCTATTAAATCTCACTATGAACAAATGTTTCTCTTAGGATTATAACGTCTATAATGAGTCATTTATAACCTTCTCCATGCCTATAAAAAGAACATCAAGGTGAAGACAATAAAAAGAGTTTTTGGTGCAATCATTCCATTACTCAAATAATCATACTCGAACAAACAAAACTCTTCAATCAAGCAAAAAACTCCGGCTATCTCTTACTATATTCCAGGATCTTTATATTGAATTATTACTAACAATCAATCTCAAACAAGTGTTGAGTAGATTCTGATCCTAAAACCTTTTATCATACACATCATTTGAAACCCAAGTATATCTCTTAAGATAGTTTGAATAGGTTGTAAAAATCATTTTAGTGATTAAAAGGTAACTTGTAAAAATCCTTTATGGACTGAAAGATAATTGTAAAAATCCTTTCAAGATTGAAAGGTGAATTCTATAACTGATCAAGAGTGACCAAGAAAGATTGTATTGAAGCAAAAATGTTCTTGTTCCAAGCACATTAGTGAAAAAACTCACAAATTGTGAGGATTTGACGTAGCCCATTTTGGATGAATCTGGATACATTATTGTGTGATCTTCTTATCCATATTCTTATTTATTTCTCACTCACTATCACATATCACCTAGAAATAATTTGCTTTATTTGTTTTTAACTTACCCATAACGTTCTGAATTTTATTTGCAACCAAGATCAATCTTGAGTTAATTTTAATTTAAAAGCAGAAATTAACATTTCAAAAAGGGATCACAATTCAAACCTCATTCCTTGTGATTGATATTGTTACTTCAGATAGTTGAAGATTTACTTCTATAAATACCCGGTAGATCTAAATACAAGTAATAAATTCTACTAGTAAATAACTTTACCACATTTAAGAAAAATAATTTGTAGACACCTATAAACTACATCAACTACTTAAGAGAGAAATAAATAGAGAAAGTGATATGATAGATGTGATATATTGATTATATTATAAGAAGAGTGACAGAAATAAAATGAGTTGTTGAATGGGGACTTGGGTTCCATGCACCAATGATTGTAACCTTTTACGCAATCAACGATTACGTGCCCGTTCGATCGATATCGCACGGTTCAGTTATCCAATTCGATAATTTTTATTATTTTTTTAAAAATTAAAATTTGTTTGAAACCTTAACTGTCTGATCGAGATTGAATGATTACGTAGTCACTAACTGCGTGAATGCATGTAGTCAGTGACTACACCAAATTTAAATTTTTTAATGAGTGTATAAAAATTGTGATAGTTTATGTATCATTGTTGCACATTTAACTAGGGGTGGACCGGTAAAGTATATAGTTAATGTTCTTTTATTGAAGTTCAAATTTTCAATATATAATTTTTTTTTGTCTTATAAAAGATGATAAATACCACTATAAATAACTTGCACAACTGTGTGTGAGATTTTGAGTTCGAACTCAAGACAAGACGTTCAGCCTAACAATATCGGTATTTGTGAGTTGAACTAAAACTTAAAGACTCAATATATAGAATTTATTAATATCAAAAATTTGAAAGTGACAAACTAGAATCATGCTAGCATATGTGTCATAAAGAGACATGTTAAAAGATGTCAAAGTATAAATTTTTTATTAAAAAAACAATATTTAAACTTTAAATAGTTGAAAATACAATTTCTAGAATATATTTTTATTTAAATTATTAACATGTGTCCATCATTTCCTTTATAGTACAACATAGATTTGAAATTCAAATGTTTAATATGTTGAACTTGTTGCTATTGAAAAACTTGAAAGTGGGGGAATTGTATGAAAATGTGACATGTGTAGTAGGAATCAATATTAAATTTTATATTATTTAGTGGTGGAGTTTGAATAAAAAGATTGTGTGTCTGATTATTAAAACAATTGCAAAAATTTTTTTATGAAGAATACTAAAACTGTAATGAAAAATAATAATATATAAATAATTAAAAATCCCTTAATTATTTTTTAAAAAAAATACTTAAATACAACACATTCTTTTAAAATAATAATAATATAATGTGAAATAAAATATAATACTTTCGCTCAGATATCATTTATTAATTTTATAAATTGGTATAAAATCATGCTCAAATCAATAAAAATTGAGTTTATTTGATTAAGTTAAGTTTGAACAAAAACACTAAAAAATAAAATCAATTTAATTGTTTTCAATTACGAAAATCTAAACACATAATTAGAATTTAAGTTAAAAGATATAGTGTAATTTTTTATTAAATTTGTAATTTGTTTTATAGGTTAAAAAAAATTGTAAATTAATAAATTTCAATTAAAAACAAATACCAAATTAAAATAATTATAAATCAAATTTTACTTATTTCTAAAAAAAAACTTTAAATTACCAAAATCTCTTTGTTTTGAAAAGAGAATTTAAACAAGAAAAAAATATAGAGTATGAATTAAGATTGAACTTCAATAATAATTGACACGGCATGTAGTTAATATTTATTTAGTGTGAGTAGAAAACATAAGAAAAATATTTTTTTAGTATTCTTCCTTTGAATATTAAAAAGCTTGAAAGTGTCACATAACATGAAAATATGACATAGTAGACATATGTATATAATTCATATAAATAGGAGTATAGATAGATTGATTATATCATGGGATAGTAAAACTAATATGCCCACCTCTATTTGGTCCACTCTACCATCATTTGAATTTCAACTCAATTCAAATTAAAAATATTAATTTTAAGTGAGTTTCTCCGTCAAAACAAAATAAAACTTTAAAATCAGACAATTAAAATTTAAAGTAATCCAAGAATTACTACCCTAACCAGGGGCAGATCTACATAGGAGTAGGACATGAGGGTGTGCACCTGCACCTGCACCTCTTAGTTTTTTAAAAATGCACATACACCCTTATATTATTTTAATTTATTTTCACTTTGCACACCCTGAAATATTTTATTTGCACCTAAACCCAAACCCAAGCGACTCAAACCAATTTCAGTTTACTCATTTCACAATACAAACTTCTCTCTCTAACTCTGAAATCTCCACCACCCTCTCAGGCGCCGCCGCCACCTCTGTCCTTCCCTCTATTTTTCGACTCAAAAAACAGTGAACAATCAATAAGGTAATCAATCTCAAAAATTCTTTTTTTAGGGTTTTGTGATTTTTTATTTATATAACTCTAATTGTGATAAATCGGTTGATTGATTATGCAATTGGGACTATTATGAATATATTTGTGTTGTGAAGTCATTGTTGTTGTTTTTTGTTTTTTCATTCAAAATTGGGGATTTTGTGTTACACCTTTTCTTTGATGATGGCAGTGGCATTAAGAAAACCTAGTGGATATGTGTGTGTAAGTAACCCCCCAACTATGGGTTTTCTGCATGTGAATAATTTAAGGTCTATATTTTAAAATAATATCAGTTATCACAATATAGTAAATGATTTTATTGTTGGTAGTTTAGGATCATCTGTTTTCAACAATTGTGTTCTTGTACTACTAACTGGTCTTTAAAGCTTGAATTTAAGTGAGGGATGCAAGGATTGTGGATCTGAAATTAACAGTATGAATGTTATGTGTTTTGGTGAATGATTAAGCTTCTTTTGGTTGTCCTAATGGTGGAGACTGATATTTGGTCAGCTTGCTGATTTGGTGTACATTTAGACACAGTGAGGAGATCACAGTGTTGGTGTTTCTTATTGCTGTAATTTTGATGTAGATTTTATGGACAAAATTTTTTAAAGAGGAAATTACCATCAAATGAGCAAGAATCTTGTTCTCAACAACAATATAATGTCATTTTATATGTAAAATGTAAATCGAGTACAATGTAATTTTTTTCGTACCATTCTTTTGTAGATATCATTATAATTATTAATCAAAGTTTAATATTTTGCACCACCTGAGCCAGAGTCCTGGATCTGCCACTAATGAAAATGATGAATTGAACTTTCGGGGTGACTCGGTCTTGGGGAGGAAATTGATAGCACCCTGTATGACTAAGAAAATAATGCCAAAAAATATAATTTGTTGATGCAACTCTTTGATCAGAAATTGGTGTGAAAGAGTTGGCATATTTTAGTTGTGTAGCGCTCTATATAAACTCATGTATCAGGCACGTATTATAGGACCATTCTTTTTATATAATATTGATTCACTTCCTCATGGAGACATGTAATTGATTAATCATGAATTTATTTTGTTTTTTAATTAATGAAAGAGATTGTGAGAAATTTACATTAAATGTTGCTGAAAAATCTGGTTTAATTATGTTATGTAGGAGTGTGAGATTCTTTTCTTGTTCCTATAGGATGTGCTGGAATATAGTTGTATGATAAATTTTGTCTTACTTTCTCTTGTGTGCTTGTTTTTATTTGATTTGACTTTATTTTCTTTTTATTTCACTATTTGGGAATTGATTCCTTCCCTTGTTATTTTTTGTCATTCTTTGAAGTTGGTGGTGTCTATCGCGTTGTAAATGAGTGAAGAATCTAATTCTTATGGAAAGGCTACAGATCTCTTGCGTCAGCTGGAGGATATCCTTGAATCTGATGCTCTAATGTAAGGTTTAGTGATTTCATACACAAACTAATGTTGTGCTTACCTTGATTGTGATTTCAGAAACTTGTGGGTTTTATGGCATTAGGAATTGAGCCACTACCTCATTCCATATCAACTAATTCGGAAGTTGCTGTTGTTATGGTTCAAGATGAAATGAATCAAATGAAAAATGGAGTTGTTATTTCATTTTGGTTTGTATAATTTTGTTTTTTGGTAGTAATTTCTGTTCACTAGTAAAAACTTTCATGACAATATTATCTCTGTCTGAATACCCCCATTTTACCTGCCATCGTTTCAGGTCTTCCTTTATAGCTCTATCTACACATTGTGGAAATGGGTTTTGTTATTTGACTTATTTCTAAAGAAATGTGTTTTTCATTTTACAAATTGCTACTTGATATTTTGAGATAAAACATTGTTTGTCTATAAACTATCTCTAAACCTGTGAAACTTGTATTATGTTGCTAAATACACGGTATTCTCTTAACTTTCTACTTTTATGAAAAGTGTGGGGTCATCATTTTAAATGTCATTCAAAATTATTAGAAAAAGTGGTTGCTCAAAATTTGGAAGGGCTCTTAATGTTCTTGGCCATACCATTCTGTTTTCTTTAGTTTATGAGCCGGTGCCACAATATGCTTGTGTATGTTTTGAACCAGTGTTTATGTTAATCACTGTCTTCTCTTCTTGCTGTAACATTTTCATCATAGATGTTCAATAGTAGTATTTTTATTTCTATAAAAGAATATGGCAATTTTTATTTAGTAAATATTGTGAAACTCACTCGTAATTAGTCTATGGGTAATACAAAAATATTGTAAAGATATACCCGTGATTGTTAGAATAATACCCTGTTAGCAATCACTTCGCTCAGGTAAATCTTGATTGTTTGTTGCTTGAATTACCTATATTTTGTTGCTTCTTCTAAAGATGTTTTCCTCTATGCTTTTGGATCCAGTGATGAGCTGGGGTTTATTCATCCATCCCAGTTTTCCTTGTTAAATGAAGAATCTGGCATTTCAGCTAATTTATCTGATGAAGCCATTCATCAATCAACAGACAAGATAGCAAGCTCTGATGAACATTCCAAACGAGAGAACCTATACTTCTGGAACAGAGATCATAAATTGGGAATTTCAACTAATGTTCTTCTACCGTTATGTAGAGCTGCTAAACAGGCATTTATGACAACCTTTAAACAATACAAGATGTGTGGCAATCAATCTGACAAAGTTGGGCTTTGTTTACCTGCTTCAGCATCATATGACCATCTTGAAAGGATACTTTTGAGACACAGCAGGTCTCTTCTGCTGCTAAGCTGTGATTTTATGACTGCATGGAATTGCAGGTTATCCTCTTATCTATTGATATTTTCTACACGATGTTATTGACAATTGTAAGTTGACATCATAAGTTGGAGATTCTAAGAAATTGTTTCCAGCTGCTCATAAGTAATCAAGATAAAAAGATAAAGGCTCAAAGTTGTCAGGTGCACACCTATAGTTATTGGGGAAATCATTTGTATTTCGACCCATTTTTCTTATGCTAGTCGTGGCACAATCATATATTTCGTATTTAGCAAGAAATCCCAAACTCCTTTCTTCTCTAGAACCTTATACAAAATCTCTCTAGGTACTAACATACATTTTTTCCTTATCAATGAAAACCATGATTTTGTCTTTTTGATTTCTACAAAATATTTCCATCCATCTTTGTGGCAAGTATATGGCTTCCATAGTTAATCTCCCAAGCACAAAACTAAATTGATTTTTTATGACGTGGGTTTCTTGTCTTCATGCTCAAACACTTTTTCTCAAAGTTTCGTATTATGACTCATGAGCTTAATCCCTCTATAAATAGCGTAGTTATATGGCACCTTTGTTCTTAGAGGTAGGCATTAAAGAACTTCTCCTTCAATCATTTGACATGCTTTTGGACCTCCTAATCTCGTTCAATTGTTATCTTATGCCTTTATCTCCTAGTTTTTTTTTCTTACCTCAATAGGTATATTTCAACATATATTAGAAATTCTGGATAAGTTCGTAGAAGCGATAGTTAATTCTAATGATTGTCTTTTGTTGTGGAGTAAAAAATGAATAAAATATCACTTTGGGATTTTCTTGAATTGAGCTTATTTCATGATTTTTCTTAGCTTTATTGGTTTTGAGAAATCATTATTGTGATTTGTTGGAGATCTTGTGATTTGATAACTTTATATTTTGTTTAAAAACATCATTAATGCAATAGAGTTTAATTTAACTTTATACTATCTTTTCTATTATTTGTAGAGCATAAATATATTTAAAATGACATTCTAGTTCTAGAATTGTAAGGCAAGAAAACATAAGAAAATTGCTAGGAATTTGATATTTGTTAAAAACATTTTTCCTGTGTGTGTGCATATTGCAGAAAGTTATTAGTGTCCAAGAAGAAGCAGGTCTCAATGTTTGTAGATGAACTTCTACTGTCAGAACTTGTACTCTCATGTTCACCCAAAAGCGAACAAGCTTGGAGTCATAGGTATTATATGTAGCAGTTTCCTCTTAGCGCTTTGTCCCCATCACTAAAAGGATAATAAAATATTTTCCAGAGGAGTACTATATATGTTTGAATTTTGAATATTGATTGATCCTAAGGTTTTGGAACATTAATAGCCATCTAATACATAGAAGTATTTTATCTAGGCGATGGGTGATCAAGTCAATCTCTGCAAACTGTTCAAATTTCAAAGAGATTTTGGGTAAAGAATCTGAGTTGGTGGAAAAAATAGCTGAGGTCTAAATTCAGTACAGAACTACATACTATTTAAATTGGAAACGTATTCTAAAGTGATGAGAATTGTTATTATATATATATATATATATATATATATATATATATATCATTTTACATTGTGTGTTTAGTTTCCATCCATTTTGCACTGTAAATATTAAATATTCTACAAAACATCATCATATTCGCCTTTTTTACCCCTTTAATTTTCAGAGATCAAAGATGAATTATCGTGCATGGAATCACCGTTGCTGGTTAATCTCATACATGACTAAAGAACAGGTATTGATTCTATGGTATTTTTATTTTTTACAAGTTGTAACTCATAAGTATCACAACATAATTCTGAATCAAATTCCATAAAAAAATAATGAACTTCACTAGCAATAAGTTGTGAAAGGTTGTTCATGTAGTCTTAAACTCCTAAAAGATTATGTACTGCAGAATGTAGTAACATAGTTGTTTCCTCTTTTTGAAAATATTTTGTTGCATTTAGTCTTATGTAATTGTAGGTTTACCTTAGTTGTTGGAGTCAATGGCCATATTGACCTCATTAATGCATTTTTGGTTGGATAGATGGATACATTTCCCCATTCTCATGTTTGGTTAGGTCCTGTGAATGAGTATGAGCATTCCTATAATTGATGGAATGGGTATTTCATACAAAAATAAAAATGATGTAATCCACATTCCACTGCCCCTTTCACCAAAGTATGTGAAAAAATGGCCCAACCCATGTGGATTACTTGTTCCGTCTAAAATATGACTGCAACTCCCATCCCCATCCCCATTCCATCAAATGAAATTTGAGTTTACTTGTCAATGATATGATGAATGGTTCTCATGATGTCTAATTTAAAGATGTGCTTATTTAGGTGCTATCCGAGTTGAAGAAATCCAGAAGTTGGGCTGTACTGCATGTTGCTGATAATTGCTGTTTTCATTATCGCAGAGTAAGTTTTGATTTAGTAGTTTGAACCTGATATCGATGTTTGATGGTTACTGTTTCCAGATTTATACACCTTTTGAGTAAGAAGACTGTTTAATTTCTTTGATGTGCTTGAGATTCAGCTCTCTTGACAATCATAGCTTCCATCATATCGCAGCGGCTACTGCAGAAGATTTTGGAGGACCGAAGTTATGCTAAAGGAACTGCATCGTATGGTCATAATGCTGATATTGTCCAAGCCTTGAAGGTAATAGTAGCCTTACTCTTTTATTTCAATTATTATATATCATCAGATGCACTATTTATGTTTAGTCTTGTCTGAAGGGCCTATGATTGAAGCCAGACCTTTGATTGTTATCTAGTTGTCAAATAAGTAGTGTGTGTTGCAGATTATTTATTATTATATGCATTTTAGGTTTTTGTGGTTTAATTACTCTGCCTGTTGCCAGAAAAGTCGGATAAAATGAGTGAAGTAGTAAGCATTAAAAACTCTTTAGACAACTTCTATTTAACAATATGCTTGAGATATAAGATTTTTATAAAATGACTGATTTGTATGCTTTATTGTAAAATTCATTAACGCTTATAAATAAATTTTATTGAAAACTGAAAGGTAAGATAAAATTCGAGCAAGAAGGCTTGCAAAATTTGCAAACTAACTAATGATCTACTACAAACAAGCAAAGCTCTTTTATTGGGCACCCTTCAATATATGTTTGGCTTGAAATTATATAACATCATGATGATACTGAATTACCGATTGTGGTTTTGAATTTGCATAATCTTTTGTGCTTACTTGCTTTCTACTTTAAATTATAGTCTTGATAGTTGGAGTATGCCTGGACTTGGTTTTCAAAGAACTTTATCAATGAAATATCCAATGTACTACTCACTGCACTTGTATCTCCAACAGAACTTAGAAAGGGAAACAAGAACTCTACAGATTTTTGTTACTTCCCCATCTTGATGATTTTTGCCACCTTGTATAGCTATTACTAGTACACATAAGTTTATTTCTTGTAACTATGTGAAAGTTATGGTTTTCAGGATGAACTCGATTGGAATGAAACATTGATAAAGCGTTATATTGGAAGAGAGGTAGGAGGCCATTGTATGTTTTAAATTAATTATTTATTAATCATTTACCTTCATTAATAGGCTAAAGTGATACATGGATCGACTGGAGCCATTATAAATAATATCTTTATTTATTATCTATGGGAATGTTCATGAAATTGTTGCATGTGACTAGTGGTTGAAATTCAGAAAACTTCCCTTTAACCATCAGTGTGCACCAAGGTCGACTTTGATCCCTTTTTATCTTGGTTCTAGATGTGCTTACTGAGCAAATACATGGTGCCACGATGCCTGTTTTTTTTGCAGATAATGTAGTTTAAGTTAGCGAATCGATTTGAGAGCATAAATCAACAGAAAGTTAGAAATTTGGATACATGTCTTAGTAACACAAGGGTTCTGTCATAGGAGTAAACCACTGTATATCAAATGTACATTGAGCAAGAAACAAACAAATAATAGCTTAGACTTGAATACTAGAGAGCATGCCATAATAACCATACTGTTATCATGATTATAAATTTACCCCGTTTCCCCGAAAATCTTCTACCCATACAACTATGCAAATGCAAGTGCTTCATCTTCATTTCAGTTTTGAGGGTCTCATCCCATGTCTATATGAAAGTCACAATTACATTTATGATTACCTGAATACAATAGGTTTTTCTTTTCTATAGTAAATTGTTCTAGATGGTTAATGTTGTTCATTTTAAACAGGCTCTATGGCTTCATCGTCGCTTTCTTTCCATGTGCTGGATAAATAGTTTTCTAACTGATTCTAGTGATGGATCCTACCATTCCAAGGAGGCAACTAGCATGTATCATGACTTTGGCATCTTTCTGCAGAATGAATTATGTCTCCTTCACACCTCAACTTTTGTTGATGATGATTATGGGGATTTCCAAGCACAAGCCACATATGCTGCTAGTTACATACTGTGGTTGAAAGTGGTATGTGAAATCTTTTTCCTTAGACTTTACATTTTATGACTGCTTATCTAGATTGCTTGCTCAGGCTGTCTTAAATATGTTATGTGCATCAGCAAGTGCCTAAGCCTCTTGAAAATGAGCTCCTTGAGAAGATAAGAGATGTAGATTTGAAGACCTTACTGGATAAGTCATGCCCAGAGAGATCCTCTTTATTCAATTACTTTATGAACTAGAGTTATGTGAGAGAGTAGTTCTCATATATCTCAAGTCAAGAAGCTCTAATAGAAGAAAAGTGACACCTATGTATTGTTTATTATTTTGATTTTGATGTCTTCTATAGAATTTTTTTCCTTGCATGTTTTCTGGTAATACACAGAATGAATAAGTTTGCAAATAAAGATTTAAGCTTTCTGAAGAGTGATTTGTGCAAATAATATAATATTGTAAGTTGTAACACAAAATAGGTACAATAGGAAAATAAGTGAAAGTAGAAAAAAATAGCACACAATAACCAATGTTTTGTGTGAAAAGCACAAGTAAATGTAATCAAAATATGCGATCATTGCAAAATACAATAAATAATTTGATTTTAGTTCATGCAAAATAAGCGTTTCTGTCCTTAATACCTAACATTGTTAGTTTTTTAATAGTTTAGTAATTAATGAATTTAAACGTAAACATGCAATTAGTTACTGTAAAATACAGAATTTAAACGTAAACATACAATTAGTTACTGTAAAATAAAAAATAAAATAAAAGAGTTTTAATTCATGTAAAATAAAAAATTATATTTTATTTCTTACAAAATATAAGAAATTTGATTTTAGTTCGTGTATAATAAAAAAAATTGTTTTAATCTCGTGTAAGGATTTATATAATAAATTATAATTAGTATATTGTAATTATTTTTATTTTTAATTAGAAGATAAAAAAATAATATTAATTTTGACTAATTGATTAACGATAATATGTTCATTGTCTTGATTCGGTGTTGTGTTTTTCCAACTTGTGGTGTTATTTGATTCAAATTGACATATTAGTTATAATCGGTATAAATTTAATTAATAATCTTGGTGGCAACGTTACAGCTCATGAGCCATGGGTATTCAAAACACTTCAATTTTGTTATTTTTGTAGTCTGTATGTTGTGAATTTGTTCACAGATTCATCTTTTTTTATCTTAGCGACTTTAAATTGTAATGTTCTCAATTGATGTAATTTCTATCAATTTGAATGAATAAATATCGTTTTTAGTATAAAACAAAACTAAAAAAACAAAACTAATTGATCAGTGACAATATTTGTTTTATAAATCAATTATACGCTACAACAACTTCTTTATAGTTAACATAATAGTTCTCGTTATGTCGACGATATTGACAAAATATTAATTTTACATCTTTCTTTAGTGACAAAATTTTGTAGTTTGGATTTTAAAAAAATTGGCATGTATATGAAGGAGAACAAAAACAATGCAAGGTGAAATTTATACTGTATAATAGTGCAACATTTAAGTGCAACTTAAAAATTTAGACCTTTTTAACTTAAATGAATTAGATATGAATTTTTAAAATGTCATAAATTTAAGAAAAAAAGTAACAAAAATATAAATTTAAAAACTGAATTTTGAACTCATTTTTTGTAGAGTAATTTTTTATAATGTTGTAAATATATCTGAAAAAAAATTATTCAAAAATATATATCAATATTTCAATAGAGACGAAAACTACTTGCATAGATAAAGTTGTTGATTTAAAGGTTATTTTTTTCATCAAAGGAAAACAAGAAATTACTACTATTTCCAAGTGAAAATTAAAATCTTACAAAAGTTTATGGTATTGCATGGACATTTTATAATTAATTTAAGGACATTTCTGTCTTTAGAAAAATAACTATTTTTCTCTTGTAACTTTTTTTCTTTACTCATTTATCTTATTTTGCATCTTTTTGTGAATCAAACAAAATAATTTTTTTTCTCTAGTGTAAATTCAGTTTTGATATTGAAAAAAATCACTCTAAAATGAGAGTGAGTTTGGTGGTGATGAGTGTACTGCTGTTAAAGACTCATGTTACTTTTAATTTTTAACTCAAAGTGATTAATGTTTTTGGTAAATTTGGTTTAGAGATGACTGTTCTTAATCATACTTTTGATTTTGCTTGCTTCACCTTGTAGGAAAAATAGTGAAAGAAGAAAAGAATAGCAAACAATTAGCAATGTTTTGTGTGAAAAGCAGAAGAAAATGTAATCAACATTATTGAAGTATTGCCTATAATATGAAATGAGAAATGTCCATAGTAGAAAGAAATATAAAGAAGTGTGACATAACAAAATACATATAAAATAATAATGACAAGGTCTTAGACAGTGTAGTGTCCATTTATAGCTTCAATGTCCAAACCCCTTAGCTTGGCAAACGATTCCACTCTTCCTTTGAGAGTGTGAAGCTCTCTCAACCTGCAATAATCATGAGGAAGATAATAATGAAAATGAAGATGATAAAATAAAATTATGAAGCAGTTAGAAGATGAAGAAAGACCTTGCTAACTCGGCTCGCCGCTTAGCTTCTTCTGCCAATGTATTTAATTCTCTGTAGCTGTGCTTCTCTGCAAATGCTTTTGATTCAGAAGCAGAATGAAGACCATGCAAGGTTCTCTGCTCAGCAGCCCAAGCTGCCTCACGAGCTTCTTTACCAAAGTCATTTTTGTTGGTAAATGCAGTCTGTTAAATTGCACCAAAAACAAGTCATATTCATTATATATATATATATATATATATACACACACACACACACTCATAGTGTAAAGTATTCATAGTACTCACTCTTTGGTTTACCACCAGATTCCAAGCCCTTCCACTCAATCCATAACGAACAGCAAACTTTAAAGGATCAAGAAAAACATAAGTTACAATATTGAACAACCAAATGACTCCTGCCCACCCCCAACCTATGCTTCTGATTCCAGCAATATTCCAATTGGCTTCTGCTGATATTACAGTTGCAACCTGAGAATACACTGAAACAATAAGACTGCGAGCCTTTCCTCGTACAAAAACTCGACTTTATTTTGTAATCAAGTTTCAACAATGCAAGAAAGTTGGTTAGATAAAAGCATTAAGCAGTACCAGCTGAGCGATAACAAAGGCAAAAACAAGCAAGAGACCCGGTCTTTCTGCATAAGACCAACCCCTCGACCGTGTCACAAAGATTAAGGCTTGACTGATTGTACTGACTTGAAGATACACAGCAGAAGCCAACATCTCTCTCATTTCATCAGTGACGGGAGCTTGTGGATTGGGACGGAAGTGTTTCACACCAAATCGGTTCTGCGCCAAAATATTTCATTATCATGATTCATGTAATTCATTGCATGGAAGAGAAAAAATATAGACTAAAATAGTGGACTTCAAGTGTAGAAGGAAGATTCTTACAGGAAAAAAATTTGTTTCAAAAACTATCATGAAAAAGACCACTGTCATTAGAGCCAGATAGCTACCAAGAACAATCCCAGTTGCGAAAATTTCGCTAAGCTTCCAACTATCAGGAAGTGGTGAAGGCTTAACCCTATCTTTTGATATTGTCATGATGGTACCTACAAAAAGTGATAACAAGTCAGAAAACAACAAAGAAAATAGACCATGAAATTCTGATGAGACTTGAGATTAAGGTACTATAAAGTAGCTAATATTACCATCATTGAGAATGGCAATGATAAGAACCATAAAGGGTGGAAAATCAAAACTCCAAAAGCTGTTGAGTAACATGAAACCCAACTGAAAGTTATAAACAAATCGAAAATGAGAAAAAAGGTTGGCGATCGATCATGTTCGTTGCTGAATACTATCCATGTATATGCACAAATAGCTTACCACAATACGAATAGTGATAGATACAGCATATATCTGCAAAGGAAAATAGAGCAAAAACAATGAATTGTTGTCACACTATGAAACAAAAAATCAGAAATGTAAACATTTATTGCAAGGAATTACTGTGTAGTTTTTCATCCTCTGGAAAATTGCACGGCTAGTTAAAACTGCGCTTATGATCACACTCAAACCAGGTTCTGTAAGCACTATGTCAGAAGCACTTCTTGCAGCATCTGTAGAATCTGCTACTGCAATACCAATGTCAGCTATCTTTAAAGCAGGTGCATCATTCACTCCATCACCAGTCATTCCACAAATGTGCTTTCTAGCTTGTAGCCTCTTCACAATCTCATACTTGTGCTCTGAGGGAAGCATATCAGAAATTGATAAGACACAAGAGTAGTTGAAAGATATTAACTTAGAGTTTCTATGTGTTCAGATAAGTGCTTGCTCTTGCTTACCAGGAAAGACACCAGCAAAACCATCAGCATTCTCAATGAGATCATCAATAGAGATAGCACCTAATTGATCTTTATTGTCACCAAGCAATGATGAAGAAGGATACATGTTAGTCCCCATCCCTAGACGCCTTCCTGTTTCCTTTCCTATTGCAAGTTGATCACCTGAGTATATGATCACATTGTCTTACTTCTTTAACTCATCGACACGAAAAATAACACAAGGACAAGTCTCTAGTGGTAGAAACTATCACATACCAGTGATCATTTTGACACTGACACCAAGATCAAGAGCTCTTCTGATTGTTTCTGCACTATCATGGCGAGGAGGGTCAAAAAGAGGGAGAAGGCCAGCAAACTCCCACGGTCCACCTAGACTGTCCTTATTTCCTTCAGGTACTTCCTATATGAAGAAAATGTTTGTTGCTAAAGGAAAAACAAAAGGATATACATAGTAATACACTTATGAGATGAAAAATTCATAGATGGAAACAAACCTGTCTAGCAACTCCAAGAGAACGAAGTCCGCGTTCTGCAAACTTGTCAATCATTGCGTGAACCTTCTGTCCAATTTCTGCCTTGTTATGTGCAAGATTGAGAATCTATACAGTATATGAGAAGAGTTAAATAATGATTACACAAATGTTATTTTGGTTAGTTGCATTGTTCTTGAAAAGTGAGAATTGGTTATGTACTACCTGCTCTGGTGCACCTTTGCTAACCCTGTGCATATTACCAGCAGGATCAATGTATGTAAGTGCAGTTCTTTTATCAGTTGGGTTGAATGGAAGGAAGTGAACTTCTTTTATTCCGGCTCGTGCCTTGAAAAACCAAAGGACTATTAGTAGACTTTTAGAACAGCAACCTCGGTTCAAAATAAAACAAATACAAAAAACGCAAACAAAGAACACATAAGATTTGATCACGAAGTTCGACCAATTGTGCTTACGTCTCCGACTGCAAAGCAACTGTAATATCTTTCATTATTCAAGATTATGATAGATTACAACTTGTATTTAAATATTACAGTCCATTTACGAGATTACCCCTGAACCACTCGAGCAACTGTCCACTTATCAGTAAACTATGAGCCAAACCAAATTTCAACTACACAAGATGGTGGAAACTTACTTTGAAGAATTCCACAATTAGAGTAGAGAAATTTTCTGTATGTTAATCTAGGATACTAATTAAGCTATCATCTACAAATATGATAAAGACTTTGGAATTCACTGCAAAAGCAATAGCAAAAATAATTGAGTATTGTCCTGTAACTTGTTAGGCATCTTTGAATTTGTACCTCCTTTGGGTCTGCCAACATTGAAACAATTGCACAATCGATTGCATCCTGGTTCTCCAGTCTTGATGCTCTTGCAGCCATAAGTACAATCATATCCTTGTCAACACCTTTGGCAAAAACCTGCCAAATATTAATCATTGTTTCAGTTGATATTAGATTTACCTGTTTCTATACTTTTTACATACATGATATTTATGTCTAAGTAATTGTGATGTTCAATTTTATCTTAGGAAGAATAAAATTAAAACCTCAATCATATCCTTGTCCACTGTAAGCTTGTTAAGAGTTAATGTTCCTGTTTTGTCACTACATAACACATCCATTCCAGCCATTTCTTCAATAGCAGTCATTCTCTTTGTTATGGCACCCTGCAACAAAATATATGATCAAAACTTGATGACAATGATAAATTCTTATATATTTAGAAAGCTACTGAAATTTTGGAATCAAAAAAGTATTAATTGTAGCATAGCAAACCTGCTGAGACAACTTATGTGAACCAATAGCCATTGTAACTGAAAGAACAGTTGGCATTGCAATAGGAATTCCACCAATTAGTAGTACAAGGAGGTTATCAATACCATTTCTGTATCCCTTTCCATGGAATCCATATATCACAATGATTTCAATAATCATTCCAATAGCAATTGAACAGATGCAGAAATTTCCAATAGAAGTTAGAACCTGTAATAATTATGTCATAAGCATAAGCATTATTATCCTGACAATAGTTCATAAAGAGATGGTTTTACATGAGACAGAAAAACATTCATTCACACAACATTAAGGAACCCTGTCTGGAACAATCATTAGTCAGACTTTACTTATCTCTCGGTCAAACTCCGGATTATTAGGGTCCATTTCCCCTAGAAGCCGGAGGATTAATACAAAAAAATACGACATTAAGGAAGTAAAAATATCATGTATATGAACCTTTTGGAAATGCCCAACATGTGTTGTGTTTTCCACAAGATGAGCTGCCTTTCCGAAAAATGTATGAACTCCGGTTGCAATGACTACACCCTCAATTTCTCCTTGTTTGCAAGTTGAACCAGAATATACTCCTTCTCCAGGATGTTTTGTTACAGGAAGTGATTCACCAGTAAGAGCAGACTAAAAGTAAACAAAAACATATTTGTGAATGCAAAAGGGTCATGTTTGCAAAGAAAATCAAACACAAAGAAACTCAAGCATATTTTCAAATACAGAAAGAGCTATGCTGAAGTAGCAGACTACTAGAAAATTTGGATGCTGAAAAACATCAACTGACTTGTGGAAAATATTATTTGTTGTGAACCTTTCTCATATGATTTCAGAACACTTTAATGAATTTTACCTGATCAATCTTCAAAGGATCTCCTTCAAGGAGACGCGCGTCGGCAGGAATAATGTCACCCAGCTTGATGCTAACTATGTCTCCGGGGACCAACACTGAAGCATCTTCTTCACTCCATTTTCCATCACGAAGTACCTATGCAAAAAATATAATTAGAAGTCAAAGGTTGAAGGAAAATATACTAACATAACAACTAATGTACTAACATTTGTCTATTGAAAAAAAGAGTCAAAGGAACTATGAACAAGACAAAATATAAAATGCATTGAAAGGGAAATTTGAAAGAAAACCAGAAACATGCAATAATAATAATATAGCAAGCTAATGTTAAATGATCAGTGAAAAGAAGAAGAAGAACCTTTGCTTTGGGAGCCAACCTTGCCATAAGGGCAGCAGCTGCATTACCAGCATTATTTTCTTCTATGAAACTTATGGTAGAGTTTATAATTAGCAAAATAATGATGCCACCAAAATCTTGATAATCTCCACCTTTGCCCTGCAGAATCAAGGACTTATTATTTTATTATATTAAGCTTACTTCATGATGGATACTAATCTGTGACCAAAACCATTTCTCAGAAAGGAAAATTTAACTGATTCATGTTGAAACATTACTTTCAACCTTAAATAAACATAGGACAATAATTAGAACTGTTACCAGCAAAATATATTTCTTGTATGTGTTTTGTAAAATGAATAATAAGTATTATTAAAGTGGTACTAATGTTTATTTTACGATCATCCTCAAGAGAATTTGAATTATGTCTCATGATGTTACAAGATTAAACTCTTACCACTAAGTTGATACCTCATGAGTAGATGAATAATCGTACAAGTTAAATTAACAAAAGGTTTCTTAGAATCTAGTTTCATATTTGTTCAGAGTGCCACATTGAATAAGAGATGGCCTAAAAATGTGTTTTTAAGTGTCAGGGAAGTTTTCACCTTACAAACAATGAGTTAGACCAAACCTAAATTTTAAGATGGCATTAGAACTTATCAAAGGTTCATTAGATCATGTGCTATCAGGTTACTTCTACCGGCCACAGAAGTCACTTCTATCGGAACTCCAGATGTCTAGTATTAAGTATGAAATCATGTTATAAGTGGTGAGAAGTCTTTACATTACAAGCCGATTTTGTGAAAGTGTCGTAAAGTCCAACCCAAATTTTAAGAGTATTTACTAAATATAATTTTTCTAATTTTGTTCATTAATTTATCATGGAAATTTTTTTTTTAAAAGGAAGAGATTTATTTATTTACCCCTCCATGTGCCATAGCAATGGCCATGATTGCAGCAGCTTCCATAACCCATGACAAAGGATTCCACATAAATCCTAAAAACTTTAGTATTTTACTTTCCTGTACAAAGAAATGAAAATTACATAAACTATCAATTAAAAACCTAAGCAACAATTTGGTAACAAACTATAAGCAATTAAGTTAGGCTTTTAACCTTCTTTTCTTCAAGTTTATTGTATCCAAACAATTCAAGCCTCTCTTGTACTTGCTCAGAGGTTAAACCTTCTCTTGTACATTTGAGATTATCAAAAACCTCCTCAATAGGAATGTTCTCCTACAAAGACCACAAATTCCAAGTTCATTGATTAAATTGTTTACTTTCAAATATAGCAAAAAGAAATTCAATTTTTTTTATAGCAAAAGCAAATTAGTTTCTAGATAATTTCCCAACTAATTAATCAACATCATAATAATCAAATGAAAGTTTTAGGTCTTGACTTTTAATTATATTTGTGACCGATTGAAAAATATGTTTTCATTTCCAAATAGACCATGCCATATAAATTAATAAAACTTAGGACATTTGGTACAATTGAGCATACATTGATTATATTTTTGTATTATTTATTTTAATACCAGATCAACAGCTTCCTTTGTAACAGCTTCAAGTGACATGGTCCCTTCAACCATTTTCTTTCTTTTCCTCTTTTCTTAAGCTGCTTTATTCCACTTTTGAGCTCTGAATCAAAATTAGAACCCTTTAAATGTATATAAATGAAATTAATTAACTATAATTAAATATAACAAAATATAAAATGTACCACAAAAATTGAAACCAAGATAGACATTTTACAACAGTGAGTTTTAAACAATTAGATTTATTATGTAGTATATAACATTCTGGTTCAATACATGTATAACTATCACATTAAAATTGTGAAGAATATTATTACACCAAATTTACCTTAGAAAGAGGTTTGATAGTCTCTCACTCTATCAAACTTAATTGTACCTACTTAGCTTAGAATTATATGATAATATCAAAATTCAGGAGATGGAATTTTAAGAATGTCACAAATATTTATAGTAGTGACAAGAGAACATATTAATGTACTTTGTTCTAAGAATGACAAAAACTATAGAGATACAAAAATTCATGTTAGACTCCGCCGGCCAGCTTCTGCAATGGCATGTAGTAAACATAGTTCAAGAATTTGTATGCTAATATTTTTTATTCAAATATAAGCTATTTTTGCCGCCATGTATATATATTTAATTTACCTTAGCATGCTGATAAATTAAATTAATAATTAATCGACCGTACTTGCTCACTATGGTATATGTACTTTGTGAGTGTGACAAATATTCCAATGAGTATATAATACTACAATTTAATTAAGTACCCAATGATTCGGTCACTATAATCCAATTTCTAAGTTTGAACTTTATTATTTTGCTACATAATGTGATTGGTTAATGGCTATAGTGTTACCCTGGATACACGATATTAGTTTCAATTCTTGGCATGTGTCAATATTTGATTTCTTTACGGCACAAAACTATTTAGTAATAATAAACCATTAATGGTCAATGTAATATTTAATTTTTCTCTCTAAAAAGGCTTGACAACAACAATGAGTAACGACCAAATCAAAAAATATGTGATACAACAGTACATAATTTGATGTTAGTTTACAAAAGAAATTTTTGAAAGTGTATTATGGATTGTTTGCAAAGTAAAAAAAATAAAATAAACCTAAAAAGAAATGCAATGGCATCGAATGATTAGTAATTTGGATACTTTTTTATTTTTGTATCAATGTGAATGGATACTTTTTTATTTTTTATTTTGTTTTGTTTTTTTCATTACTTCCTTCATCAATCTCACATATTATTTTCATATTAAACAAGGGTGATGCTTTTAAATTCCTTGCCTATGCAAAATGCCAAGCTCAATTCAATAATTATATGGAATCAAAATGCACAAGGAAGACATGCTTTTTATAGGACCTCGTTGAATAAATCACAAATTAAAATTATTAGTAGTAATATTTATTTTGTTAATAATTTATTCTGTTTTTTTCAAGCTTATCCTTTAGGCGAGAGAATTGCTTTATCTTCTCATCATAGTATTTATTTATTATTATTATTAGTTAGTTACAAAAAAAATATTTATAATAATTAAAGATATTTTGGTAAAGAAATAATTATAAAGTTAAAAAATTGAAAGGAAACCTATAAAAAAAATTTAAGGCCAGGTCATATATTTAAAGAGAAGATATAAAAACTTCTCAATAAATGAAAGGCCTTCTAAAAAACATAATTATTTCATGATTTTTAAATTTTTTTTTTTCCATTCACACTTGTCGAGAAATTCAGCCAAACACGTCCTTCGTATAATTAATTAAAAATGATTTCAGAAGTCTTCTAACATTAGGCAAATTTAGAGCCTTGTATGACTTCATTTGGTACCAAGCCACCGCTTCACATAAAGAATATTCATTTTATAATTGGATGTTATTAAATAAATTAAATATTACTATTTTGATGAGATAAATTCTGAAACGGGTATGTAGCAACGACAATTCCAAGATGTTCCGTTTTCATTGTGTTCATTCAAATTTCAAACTAGTGTTAAGCATAAAAATTAAAAATGAACAAGATTATATATATGTAGTTTTTATAGTTGGTGCTTAATCCTATGTAACGAAATGATACAATCAATGTAACACTTCCCACGCAATAATGCAACCATTTTCTCTCCTACCAACGAATTCATCAATTTTATGTAGTATGCTAATATGATTTATGCAACAAACATGCAAAAATGGACAACCCTAACAAAAATCCATTGTCATCCCTAACCCACCCAAAACGACAAAAGACCACAAAAAAACATAAACTTCATCTAAACAACAAAAAATGGTTTTGCTCTAGTATTAATAATTGGATTATTAAAAACTAAGAAATTATCCAAGGCTTTATATTATGCCTATAAATAACAAGTAGCTTGCTATGAATGGTACTTTAAAAACTAGTAAATATTAATAATAATCATGTTCTATGAAAAACATGAACTTTCGCTTATCACTTATCTTGCCACTACTAGTAACCTGTCTTTGTTGATAACTACTTTCATCGTTGCTTTAAAATTTATTCATTCAAAAGTTATTACCAATATAAAAGAACAATTTACTGGATAGTTAATTGTGTTTTATTAATTAACATAAGGTTAGCACAGGTCCCATTTGCTAATTTTATTTGAAAAAACAGTTCAAATAAATCACAAATATAAGGGTGGTGATAGGTTGGGTTAACCCGACCCAATCAAATCGTTCATAATAGGGTCGGGTTGTACAATGAAGATTCCGTATTTTCCCCTATGACCCGAGTGCACCATTGTTTTTTTTAAGAGAATCAATGACGATGTAACTTCAAAAAGAATCAAAACAAAATAACTTAGCAATGATTGCCATGAGAATCCAAATGTCTAATGATCTCATCCAGCTTAATTCTTAGCATATTTCTCATATAAAATACCATTATTAATTAAAAAAATAAATTGTCCTCAACAACTAGGCCAAAATGATATCCTCATGGAAAATCTTCCCTTAAAATCCACAGCTGTCAAGTTTCCTATTCCTAATCCAAAAAATTTCCCTTAAAACAGCTGGACCATAGATGTGGTGTGTGTATATATACACACAATATTGTGATATATTAGTTGGCAGAGGCTGTTTTCTCACTTCCACAGTCTTTCCTGTTGCATACATTTCGAAACGGATAGTTCAGGTTACCGCATTTTTTACAAGTCCAGCTACCTTCAGGAATACTTGTATTTGCTTGGCTTTGGCCCTTCATTGAATCATGATAAAAAAAAATTCAGTATATATGCTGTTAAAGTGAACACAAGGAAACAAACTAATGACTCTCCTCCTCTCATTCGCATAGATCGCAATTAGTGCATAGTTTTCAATTTGAAAGAATCAAAGTAAAATACAGACTAAAGTTCACTCTTAATAAATATAATGAAGGTTATATACAGATTAAAGTTCACTCTTGATAAATAATGAATGACCACCTCTTGCATTTATAATATTTGTTTCATATATTTTAAGATGATCATCATAGAATTAAAGCACAAGTGAAAACACTTACAGGTCTGGCAGCTCCACAGTGTTTCATGTTGCAATTGGTTCTAAAGGCAAAGTTGACGTTGTCACATTTCGGACAAATCCAGTCCCCTTCGGATAAACCATCTGGCCCTGCATAGACAATTCAAAAAAAAGTGGATGATGTTTTTTTTTCTTTCCTTTTTCAGCTTTCTATTGTCGGTCGACCACGGAAGATATTTAAGTCATGTTATTACTACAAAGAGTACCATCAAGAAGTAAAAGATCATCTAAATACCTCCACGACGTTTCCGAGATGCATAATTATCTGTCATTAGCCCTGCATCCCATGGAGGAGGAACTTGAAAGCCATAGCCATAGGGATTGATTTTAGGCCTTGGACTATAAGCAATACCTGATTCAGCAATAACTTGGTTATAGATGCACAAAATAGTCACCTTATTTTCACTTTATTCACAGACTTGTATAGGAAATAGTTAAAACTTTTAATTACACAAATGCCACCTTTTATAACGCATTTTTGTAATCTGTCAAAAAAATAATATGGCATTTTGTAATTAAAAGTGAAAACAAAAAATGTATTCTCAAATCAAACTGGTCCTAAACAACTTTGACTTGCTTTATTATTATTTTTTCTTCTCATTTTGTTTTCTCTCATGGTTTGGGAAAATAAATGCTACTACCAATTAGTATACTCACATCAAATTAGCGTTATGGCTTCTTATTCCATTCTAGGATAGAAAATATGAACTACATTTGGACCAAACAATACCACACTTCAATATTGCTACAACAACTTTTCTATCTATATTTGGAATCTCCTGCTTAATAGGTTTCTTGGAAACAATGAATTCCTACTTGAACTTATCTAGTATGTATTCATGAGTAACTTTAACAGTATCAAATCAAAGAAAGGATGTAAAAAAACAAAACGTGTAAAGAAATTACAAAAACAGTAACCGACAGAGTACCTCCAAAACTTCCAGGTGGGAATGCCTGTACTGGACTATAAGATACACGAGGCCTAGGATAAAGACCATAATCATACTGTACACCAGAATGTGGTATCGGTGAACCAAAACTGCTTGGCATACCATACATCGGTGGAGGAGCCGCAACACCTCCATAGTAGAAGTGAGGATGATCATTTCTATATGGACTCGTAACTTGGACGGCCTGTAGAAACCAAGCAGTTAAACATTCACCATAAAGTTATCTGGTATGAAAAAAAATTACAAAATTTGCCCGTTTTGTTACATTGAATTAATCTTTTAACCACACAGCAGCCGTGTAATTCACAACATAAACAAAAACTCCCTACAGTAAGGAATAGGGATAAGTCATGCTTGCAGCATGAATTAATCAAAATATTTCCTAATGATTTATCATAAAGTTTTCTTTGGTCCTCATCAAACTCTTAAAATTAGAGAATCTTCTATTTGAGCAACCTTTCTCACTAGTGCCTCCGTCGATCTTCTCCTAAGATGCACGAATATGGGTAAGGGTTTAATTGGATGCTGATTGCTGGTTCGTTCCGCTTAACATCACAGAAGGAAGTAAATGGCCCATATTTATCTAGTCTTTATCCACCAACTATGTTACAAAATTGTTGACATTTCATGTTGCAAGAAAAAGAAACATATGTTTAATTGTGATTTTAAGCCAATAAGAAGTCAACAAACAAGTCAAAAATAAGAAACAACATATGTAATATGTTTTACACTTTTGTGTTTACAAAAAACACTTCACCCTTTTGCTTCTCTAGAAAAAGCTAAATCAAGCAAGCACTTACCGGAGTTACAGATGTTCTTGGAGCACCACAATGTCCCCGATTGCAAACAGTTCTAAAAGAAAAATTCAAGTTCCCACAACTAGGGCAAGTCCAGTCTCCATCTTTACGTGAAACTGATCATATGAGAAACAAATATCCTCTTAACATTGTAATTTGAAAAATCAAACAACCACACTAAACTACAAATCCCTGTGAAAAAAGGTAAATGTTTTCTACATAGAAACCCCTTTACTGCAAAAGTTTTCAAAATCTTCAACATCCTCGTCTGCCAAGAAAATCTCCTTTTGCATTTCTTACCATTCTTACTTTCAACACAAAGAATGTAAGTGCAAACAATAAAACTGGTTAATCAAAGGTTAGACACACACAAACAAGTGTATGTTAATGTGATTGCAAATACCACATAAACTCTCCTCCAACTTTCTATCCTAAATTAGATGCTTAATCAAATTACACGTCATGAAAATGTGAAACAACTCACATAGTACACAAAATTAAAGGCTAATTCATCCTTAAATAATTTAACAATCTCATGTTTTAAATTGCAATCTGCAACAGCAATATTAGAATTTCAAAGGTATCTGAAATAGCATGGCAGCCACAATTATATTTATTCATAATTTAAAAGATTGTAAGTAAATTCAATCACGATCAGTTTAAAACAGTGACTAAAAGTTGAAATCATAAGATTAACACCATTTAGATAGATTAAAATCTGAACTATTGCGGCAGAAATCAGTAAGCACCAAAAACAGGAAAAGAAATTTACCATCATTACGAGACCTTTTTGATCCAAATGAAGCTTGATTACCGTCCTGAAAAGGAATTCAAGAAACAGCAAGAGAGGATAATAAGAGATAGAATCAAACTTTGATTGAATTAAGAAAAAGATAAACAGATGAAGAGAAGAGATTACTGTGGAAAAATTGCATGGAAAGGGAAGTAAACTGACCTTGGAAGAAGCCATTAGAAGGGTTCACGAAAAGAGAGAGAGAGTGAGTGAAGTAGAGAGAGAGAGAGAGAGAGACAGCTAGAGGACGCGGTGTTCATACTTATTTGATTTACTAGTACTACTACTCAGACCGGGTTATTTGGAACGGACCGGAGTTGATTAAACCGGTTGGTCCATTCCAATTCCTGACGGACTCTTGGGTGGGTTTTATAGGAAACAATAATAATGGGCTTAAAACTATGCTCTGCCCCAATGTTCTATTATTTACAATTGAGTTATTATTTATTGCATGAGGATTTGTTCATTATACTCAAAAAATGGATTTGTTCATTATTTAAAAAAGAAAAATGTGAGTTCACTTTTTTTTTTAAAGAAGGATTAGTTCACATTGTATACAATCTAATTTAAAGCTTCAAATTGATATATAAAGATTGGTAATTAAAGTAAATGAGTTAAGAAATAAAGGGTTAAAAATTTGATCTCCAACTTTGCTTGCTAACAATATTAACATTATTAAAGTTGATAATTCAAAAAGTAACAATACCATGATAGGTAATAGTTAAAATTATATCAAGTATTTAATAAATAAAAAATATATCAAGTAATAATCAACCAAACAAAACATTAATTGGGGGAAAATAAATGTTGATTGATAAAATTAAATTTTAAAAAATTTACAAAATTGGTAGAATGATCCCACAAAATTATTGCTTTGCTATGAGGTATCATTCAACCATAGTTGATCATCATCCCATTTCTATGAGGTGTCAACGTCATTGACTCGGCTCATTTTCCTATTCGGCTCCAAACCCAACCGCAATGAAGAACACGGCTCCAGCGCACGCCGCTTACCTGACGGCTCCGAAACATGAGAAGAAGAGCCAATCAAATGCGGAAAATTCACCTTAGCCTTTGAGCCGCGCATCTTGAAAGCAGCTCGGTCATAAGCCAAAGCCGCATCCTCAGCCAAGTCATAAGTCCCAAGCCACACCCTTGCGCCTTTTTTATTCGAATCTCTAATTTCAGCCGCAAACTTTCCCCACGGCCTACGCCTCACTCCCTTGTATCTCTGCCAACAAGGAGCCGCGTGAGCCTCACGCGCCTTCGAAGTAGAGTTTTCGGCGTTACATTGAAGAGTCGTTGTTGTTGTTGACATTGACTCACTACTGCCGCTGTCGGTGGGGGAAAACGGAGCGACGCCGTAAGATGCGGTGGAAACGGCGAAGAGTGCGTTGAAGTCATCATGGTCATCGATGAGGTAGCGTTGAATCGATTCAAGAAGAGCGATATCTGATTCAAGAGTTGTAGCTTCCAGATTCATCATTTGGTTTTTTCAAACACCAACGTTGTATAGTGTGTGTGATGAAGTTGGAATGGAAATTATGTGATGTGTGTATTTATATGTGTCATCTATGTTATCTGTATTATGTTGTTGAAAATATGAAAAGAAAAGTGGTTGGCTTTTTGTGTCATTTTGGACCTTTGGTTTTTTTTTTTTTTTTCCTCTTTCCCGGAAGCATCGTGAGTTTTCTTCAAACGGGGTTTTGATGACATTATTTAGAAATATTAAAATCATCCAAAGTTTTCAATCACGTTTTAAATCTGTTTATTTAAGATAACATATTATATTACTCCTATTAAAGTAGAAGGTATTATTCTGGAGAAAAATAAAGTAGTGGGGTTTATTAGAGTTGTGCTGATATGTGTTCTAACTATTAATGTTATTAAAAAATTTATATGAATTATTAACGTGTGTCTTGTGACACATATTAATATTTTCTTATTTATTATTCTTTCTATAGTTAATCTTTTATTCTTTTAATTTTTTATTTTTATCTCAAAAATTTAATTCTTTTAAAAAAACAAAAAGAATTTATGTTTTTTTTTTCTTCTATACAGTTACAAAAACTAAAAATATACATTAAATATATTTTACTTTTATTAAATGAATTAAGAGTGAAATGGTCTAAATTAATTCATTTTATTTTATTATTTTTAATATGTGTTATAACTATAAAAACTAAAGATTAAAGATGGAGTAGTTATTAATACATGTGCACATATGGGACGCAAGAGTATAATTTTGTTTGTGGGACAAATTTCTATGCATGGAATAATATTTAAGTAGGAGAGCATTTGTTCAAATACAATAAAATTATATTGATTAACGCAATAAATATCATTACACGTTTCTATTGTTTCTCATCTAATATATACAATAGAACAATCTGATACACTAGTAATCTTATTCTTGCCCCTTCTCTATATTACAATATAATAGCATCTATAGGGACATTATTGTTTATTAACATGCCTTCCATTGTAGTCCCTTTCTAATGTGTCACATCTAATCTTTTCTTTTGCCTCTTGTTTTAACTAACAAAAAATTCATGTAACTTGTTCAGAATTTAAATAAAAAAGATATTTTTTATGTGTCATTTATAAATATTTATTACTTTTTTTAATATTATTTATTTACAAATATTTATTTCATAATTTTTATATAACAATGAGAAATATTGCAAGTTATGCTAGAATTATGCCTAATAATTAATAAAACTGAAAAACAATACATAATTCAAATAAGCTACTGTCAAGCACACCATTCTTGTATTCTATGATTCTGAAGTCCTAACTCCCCTTTCATTTGCCTAACTTAATCAAAAATCACCCCCTATGACAATTATTAACAATTAGCCAATAGCTTGTCTAGTATTATACAAACTCCTCCTAGTAAACAGAGAGGGTCACAACAAAAATAAATGAGAGAAGCCAAATTAATATCTAAATAAAATAGTAGCATCTTAGAACATGAATTATTGGTAGATATCAAATATTCAAAGATATTAATATGCTTCTAATATGAAATAAATCTTTCATTTTTCAAACATTATTAGTGAAGCCAACATTATAGTTTGATAGATTGATTGATCATGTCCAAATATGAAATATATTTCATATCAGTACATCTTCCCATCACTAACACTAAAAAGATTAATTTTGTATGTCAAAATAAGGAAGTTCAGTCCACAAAAGATCACTTTGAATAAATTATAAACATCATAAACTAAAATAAAATAAATATGTTGTAGAATACAAAGTGATATTCTAGTTGATATAAAGAAAAAAAGAAATGCAAATTTGTTCAAATAAACGTGTGTACACACTTTAGAAATCCAAATTTCAACTATCAATAACTTTAAAAATATTACCTTTAACCATCATAAATAAAATATAAAAAATACAAATATTTTACCGTCACAACCCTTAAAAATGCAACCTTTAACTATCGAAATAAAAAATGTTACATTTTACCATCACAAAAACCTTTAACCATTACAAACCCTAAAAATACAACATCATAACCAATAATACTTATGTTAGAAAAAAACATGATCATGACACAAAAAAGGAGATAGAATAAAAAATAATGGTTAGGGCCACGAGTTTCCATTTTTTTTAACATAATGAATGTGAAATGATAATGCAACAAAATAATGAACTTCTAATAGTAATAAGAAAAATAGAAAACCTTTTAAACACAAGAAAGTGACATTTGAAAATCAGATGTTAGGCGCATGAGTCAATTACGTGTAGAGAATCTATTATAATTTAATTTACAATATACGTTAAAAAACGGATTATTTATAGTTAATTGTACAAAATTTATATTAATTTATATTTATTTTCTCCTAATTATTTAAATGCAAATATAATGTGTTTTTTTTATAAAAATCATTTTTAAAATAAGAGTGCTTTAAATAGAAAGAAAAAATAATTAATAATGTACTTGACAAGAATATAATCTTGCTTTTATTTATTTTCCGGTGCCATAAGAAAAATTAAAACTACTTAGTTTTTTGGTAGAAAGTGTTTGAGTTAATCTACTTTAAAGAAATGTATTTGTGTTGCAGTTTTAAGATTTTTAAAATGAGACTTAGGGTTTTTGAAGTGGCTCAACTCATATGCCCTAATATACTTAATTAGGTTGTCACATGCACCTTAATTCTTTAAAATTGATTTCTATTATTTTTTTAATGATTAATAAGTTTGCATTCTCTTTTATTAAAATAAATTGATTTCACATATATTTAGTTTTCTTTCATATTTTCTTGTGATTTTGACATCTTAGTGCGATATTATTTTTGTTCCCTGTCATATTGTGGTGTTGTTTTGGTTTTTTCGTTTTGTCATAGTGTTTATTTGATTCAGATTTATAGATCAATTTCGATCCAAAATCAATTCAATGACTTTAACGTCGATTTTATCATAAATGTTGACTTTTACACATCGATATATATTTTATTGGTTTATGCTATTCGTCTGAATATTGTGAGTTTGTTCACATATTCATCATTTTCAATTTTAGTGATTTTAAATTGTATTATTCATAATTAATATAATTTCTACTGATTTAAATATGAATACTATTTTTTAAATACAAAAAACTTTTGTTTTTATCTCTCGATTCGATTCCATGTTGTAATGCATTTACTTTACCGGTATTTTGTTGATTTAATTGTATTTTAATCTATTATTATTATACTTACTAAATTAGTCCCTTATTTTAAAATTAAATTTTTTAGTTTCGTAATAATCCTATTTGCTGCAAATATTTTTATAATTTAGATATTTTACCACAAAATGATAATTTTTGACCCTAAAAATATATAAATACCACAATTATAAATTTAAAGATTAAATACCACTTTTGAGGTAAAAAAATCAATATTTTTTGAGTTAAAAATTTGAATTTATTACATTTTTTATCTTCTATTTTATCACACTCATGAAAATAGTATTCATTTTAAAATCGAGCTTTTTGAGCCTTCAATTCTCACATTAGTTGGAGTGTTGATCCCAATCTAGATTTTTAATTCCTAAATGGTGATTTTTTATCCAAAAAACAATAATTTACTCGATCTATTCAATTTATTTTCCAAACAATGAAATGAGAATTTTATTTTGTCACGATACAAAAATATTCAAACAATAAAATAGAGCTTTTGTTCCGTTTCACTCAATTTCATTTCGTAGCCTAGAGAAAAACTAGTCTAAGGAAAACGAGGTTATGTGAAGTTGTATAATGTAGGTTTAATTGTATTTTTAATCCCTTTATTTAAATTAATTTATGAAATTGGTCTCTTTATTTTAAAATATGACAATTTTGATTTTACATTCAAATTTTTAAATTAAAAAAATATAACGTGACATTATTATAATTGACGTGACATATAATCTCATGATATAGAACTATTAGATATATTAATTATTTATATCTCATTAGTTAAATTACAAAAATGAATAACTTTTGAAGTTGAAACTCAAGTTGTTAAAAAGTTTTTTTTTTTTTTTGCAATTTCATGGTATTAATTATTACAAATCATTATATCATATGTCACGTTATTTAAAATATATGACATTAATATTTTTTAGTTAAAAGTTCATAATGATAACAAAAATTATTGAATTTTAAAATTGCAAAATTAATTTCGTAAATTGATACAAATCTAGGATTAAAGTTGCAATTAAACATATAATGTATTACATGTTGTTGCTAGTCAAGAGAATGTCACAAGCACTTTAAATGTGTTGTTGTCTCAATATTAATAGATGTTAGTCTTTCTTGACATGTGGTTATATCTTCTACTACCAGTAATGCTGCTATCCTTGTAAATAAATTATATTTATTTTAAAATTTTAATTATATTTAATTAATTTATATAAAAAAATAAAACTACTCTTGTGATAAAATCATAAATATTTTTTAATTAATTAATATTTCATTTTTAAGTTTATTATCAAATTCTATTAATTATTTTTATATTTATATTTGATTATATTTCAATTTGTGTATTTTAGAAATTATTTTTATATTTATATTTTATTATATTTTAATTTTATATTTTAAGTTATATTTTTATAAGAGTAATGATTCTATTAATTTTTAAACCAACTCATATTAATGATAAAAATTTCAACTAAAAGATGATAGAATTTTAAATTTACTTATTATATTATGTTAATTTATCAAATACTAAATTCGATGTGATAATACTTTGAGGATATGAATCCATGTTAACCTTGACATAATTAATTGACCCTCGTAAACTTAATATGTGAAGGTTGCAATGTTCCATTTGCTTACTAAAGGTCATCATCCTAATTAATTAAACTATTAAAGTACTCCAAAAGCACCGACAATTTTCTGGTCATCGTGGCCACATGTGTGGTGAGACACCCCTAATTTATTAATCCATGGTTTTCGACTTCTACCATTAAATTTTAAAAAAATTATTCGTTTCATTTTATTATTTATGGTCTCTTTGATTTTAATGGTAGAAATGAGAGAGGAAATAAAGATATGATTAATAATTTAAATGATTTAAAAGATATGATTAAAGGATAATTTTTTTTTTTATTGTTTTGCATTTAATCAAGAAGAAGGGAATAATTTTAAATAATTTTTAAAAAAAATTATTTGAATTGTACATAATTCTTAAAAAGTAATAAATTATATTGATTTTAATATTAGAATGAGTTTATTTTATAAAATATTTATATTAATTATAATTAATGAAATTGTTAGATGAGTTGAGATAAAATTAATAAAAGTATATTAATAAAAAAATTAATTAATAATTTATTTGTAATATATATATATATATATATATATATAATTTAAAATAAATAAATATTGCAAATCAAATACTTAATATGAAACGGAAGTATAATATTTGACCAGTTTACTTAGCTTTCTTTCAAAAGAAAAAACATCTCTCTTTTGAAATTATGTAGGGACATGCTCGTGCAAGCAAGCATATATAATAATTAATATACTACTGTACAGTTATATATTCATAATAAAATACTTTTATATAATGTACACCATTTTATGCTCACAAAAAGTGAGAGATTTTTTTTTTATTAGCCATCATACTTACACACAAAAATCAGTAATAAAAAAATAGTAATTGTTTCTATACGGAAAACCTTGGGGTTAGTAAATATTGATCTTTTAATGTAAAGAGTAGTAGATTTTGAACGAAAATATTAGTGTGGTTTATTTCAATGGAAGAAACTATGTTAAGAAGAAACATAGTCCAATTGATTTAGTTTTTACAATATAAAAAGAGTTGGTTTATTTCAATGTAATATATTGTCAATTTAAAAAATTCAAAAAAATTACTTTGCGAATTTTTTTTTACGAGCACAGTAGATTTTTTATGTCATTAAAATAAATATATAAAGTACAATACTAAAATAATATAATGCCTCAAAAAATAATAAAATAATATTTAATGATTAAAAATATATAAATATAATATATTTTTAAAATAACACTACTCATGTATTGTAAAATAAATTGATTATGGTATTGGGTGATCAAATAATTTTGGATGACATGAAATCGATATTTGAATTAATAGAAGTTGTTTGATATATTCTTAACCTTAAATTAAATGTATAGTATTTAGTCATTCACGTAAAAAAGATATTTTTTTAAACATTAATAAAAAATAATATTAATTTTATTATTATTAAAAATGTTTTCTTTATATATACTTAGATACTGTATATATTTGATTTGTCACTATGAGTAGTTTCCTTCCATTCAATAAGATTTTCTCTCAATAAACAAGAGAAACTTCTCGTGGGCCAATATATTTGATTAAACTAACAAATTCCACACTACTTTAATTTTATATACCCTTAAGAAAAAACATGACGTGGACGTTCGTTCCTTCTTCAACTTTCAACTTCAAAATTCAAATCTGTACGGCGCATATCAAGGTAATTATGGAATAAATTAAAAAATTATACTCTCTTTTCAAAAGTATTATTTTAAAATAAAATAATTTATTTATTTTAATACACTTTCTTTCTATTTCTATTGTATATTCTAATTAACATTATTTTATATTATTTTTAGTATAATATATTTTACTATATATTCATAATATTGATAAGTACTAATACTTAATAAAAATAATTCGATAATAATTAAAAAAAATCAATTATATATTTTTGATATGTATGAAATCACGAAATTAAAAAGTTCAAATAGAATAGAATAAAATAAAGTATTGTACAAAAAAGAAATGTACGGATACAACCCTATTTAAAAATAATAATCAATATTAAGCACGTGACATAACATCTCCACATGGACAATTAAGAATGTTCATAGAATGACCCGAAATCAACGCTACAATTGAATATAATCTTCTTTAGCAAAACAATGAATATTTTATAAGTTGTTCTTTTTTTCAAATGTTTTTTATATATATAAATAGAGCAATATGTATACTCACAAAATCAGAATACAGAGAAAGAAAAATTAAACTTTTACAAAATCAATCAAACTTCAAACTTGTGTACGGAACTATGAACACTCATGCTTCGGGCACCAATGTGAACTCCCTTGATCACTTTGAAACTTCCACAACATCCTCATTTCATGACACCTTAACTCCGGTGGCACCGACGCCATTCTCCCGAAGTTCAAGTTTTCGGAGCCTTTTCTTGGCGGAGAATTGGGCAGAGCTGCCATTAAAGGAGGACGATACGGACGACATGGTCATCTATGGAGCTTTGAGTGAGGCGGCCGCTACCACCGGTTGGTTCCCCGGTAGTAACAATGTTGATGTAGCGGTAAAAATAGAAGATAAAGGTCAAAATAGTGGCATTACGGAGGCGCGTGTGGTTCACGCACCAACAAATAAAAAGTTAGGTTATCGTGGAGTGAGGAGAAGGCCTTGGGGAAAATATGCTGCGGAGATAAGAGATCCTAAGAGAAATGGTGCGAGGGTGTGGCTTGGGACTTATGAAACGGCTGAGAATGCAGCTTTGGCTTATGATCAAGCTGCGTTTAAAATGCGCGGCTCCAAAGCCAAGCTAAATTTCCCTCACTTGATTGACTCAGATTATATTGGCCCAACTAAGATTACACGAAAAAAGTGCTAGTCAGCTATGTTTATATCAAATAATTAAGTATGTGATTACATTTTTCCATCCAATAAGATAGGTGGTAATATGTATATTATTGTGGTGTTGTGTTTTGTTTCTATATTATTATTGAATGCTACAACAGTTATTTAAAGAGATAAAATTTCTAAATTTAATAGCATGACTCATGCACATATAAAAATTTATAAATGATCCAAGTTGGTGTTGTGCTATAACATAAGCGTGATGGTAATTATTTATAATAAAACTTCCAAACAAAGCAGTGATCCCAACATTAGTTGTAATTTATTTACGGCTGTTTGATTCTATTTGTTGAATAGCCTTCCATGCATGTGAAAACTAATATTTTGAACATGTTCAAGCATGCATTACTATTCATATAGAAGAAAATACTATACATCTACATGTATATAATTATTCAAAATAAAATCATTTCATCAAACTAGATAGTTGACTCTTTTAAATTAAACTTTGAAAATAGTTGTTAAAAATTATCCTTTCATCTTAAATTTTATTATAAAAAAATATGAAAAAAAAATAATATACTGTATAAAATTATCAATATAAATTGATTTTATATTTAAGTCTAATCAAAATAAAGTATATATTTATTTTTTAAAATAATAGTTATAATATATACCTATATGATAATTGATTCGTTTTAAACTATGATGAAAAATTATTTCATGTTCCGTACATAATTCTTACACTCTACAATTAATACACTTAATGTTAATTTAATTCCCAAATAATCAGTAAAAAATTAAAATTCATTTTGTAACTGGGTCAACATTACTAACACAACATTTGTATGAAATTAGAGGCAAAAGAAAGTAGATTGTGGATTTCCTTTTAAAATTCTCTTAATTTTTTTAAATAGAATAAAAGAAAAAGAAAATGAAAGTCACAATTATAAAGAGAAGTGGATGATATATTTAATTTGATGAGCACTTTTTACATATGATCTCTTTTATATATAAAAGCCCTTTAATAACAAATGTTATAAAAAAAGGCAAAAATTTAGTACACTCATTTTTTCAATGAAAATATATATTCAGATGAAACATAACTTTTCACGGTCACCCTAAAATTTTCAATAATTTTTTTTAAAAAAATATTATTATATAAGACATTTTATTTGTCATAATAATCTTAAAAAAAATACAACTCCTTATTTACAAGAGACATTTGTGTTATAATTTTGTCAAATCTATTTGATCTATTTTATGGACCAAATCAGGGTCGTACTTTAATCTATTAAACAGGAATTTTGATTGAATGCAAGTTAAATTTTATATATAGAAAAATATTTATGTTAAAAAATTGAAAAATAAATATTCATTACTTGTGACAAAGTTGTGAAAACCAAATCATATAAGTCTATAAGATAATTGTGGTTTAATATGTTAATATAAATATTGCTTGTTGTAATTTTGGGATCTATAATCGGTGTATTTTACGAGTAGAATTGTTTTTATGAGTTGAATTGTGGTTGTTGGGTTATCGTTGTTGAGATGTATATTTGAGTCTTATATGTTAAGATCACATGCTATATGTGCATCTTTTCTTGTTACACGAATTAACATAATCAAATTGCATACTATATGTGCTTCTGTTCTTGTTACACGAATTAACCTAATCAAATGACATGTAGATTGTACAATATAGATTGCTATGTGTAGATCCTCATTGCATAATGTAGATTGGTGTGACACCCTAAACCCCAAAATAACATTTATAATAATTTATACTAAATTATTTGAATCAAAACTTGGAGCGGCTAAAGAAATTTTGTTCAAGAAAATAAAAACGTTTATATCTAACTTAGAATATTATGTTTCTCTAAATACACATGTACTAAGGTTTTCATGTAAAAATCATTTGTTATTACAAAAAAAAACACATTACAATTCTTAATTTCCAGTATCACCTATCAGAGCGAAGTTTCTCCCAAAGTTGAACTTCTAAACTCGTTAACCTGTAATAACTGCGATTTCGCAAACGCAGGGCCAAGCCAGTCAAACACAAACAACGAAGGAGGTGAGTTTTGAAATCATGTTGATAATATAATATAAGTAAGAAGAACACGCAATTAATCATAAATAAACCGTATCATTACACAAATATTCTTCAAGGAAAAACACCACATTATATAGTCAAAATCAAGGAAAATCAATACATTTCACTATAACATCAAATCATATAAGAAATTATCATCGCACACAATACATATTAATCACAACAAACAATCACACAAAAATGCAATGCTATGCATGAGCTTAGACTCTACTTCACAATGTGGTACCATTCTAACTCTGAAGTACTTGGTTAGGAGGCCATGATACTATGCCACCATCCCGGTGGACGGACAATTCAAATTGGCCCTGTCCTCATAGATTCCTTCAACTCAACCCGAGACACATATACGCGATAGTCGAGGTAAACGTGTGTTGCATGGTAGCTCCCGACATTTGGAGTGCTACCTCCAAGTCACCTAGGAATTCCCCACCCGAATACCTCCAATGTCTGACAATCTTGCCTTAAGGCACAACAGCAGACCGCCACGATCAGACTCATTCAGTTGTACTTCCCCGGAATCACTAGGCTTGTCAGGCCCTACATATATGATGACAAAATAATCTCCACTTCACAAATTCTCAATATTTATTTTCTCCCCTCGTTGGCTTATGATACTCCATTAAGACCGTAATCTCAAACACAAATTAGAATCATCATTATTTCATCAACTATGGGGTTACTTAAATATTGTCATCACCATTTTATGACATCATTAATCATACATAATCATTGTCATCATATAAACTCATCACAAATTTACAACATCACTATCATCAATCAAACATCTTCACATAAACTTAGCACAAATTTATATCATAAATCACACATCATCATCAAATAAACTTACATCATACAGTGCATTCATATTTTATTATCACTTCACATAAACTCATCTAATCAAACATATGCACCAAATTCATTTGAAATCAAATATCACAATAGTATCAAATATCACACATTTAACGAAATTAAATCAATCAACACCTTATAAATATTTCTATTCCCTATTTTAATCTCACAATTTCCATATTTGCACATTAATTAATTTATCACTCAAAGGGCTACTGCCGTACGAAGCGAGCCCCGGATGAATCATTGGAAAATACGGTTTTCCCATTCATCTCACAATATATTATACTCATGAATTCAAACGCTCTCTCACCCCTTACCTTATTTCGACACTTTCACACAAGAATACGATTCCACGAGCAAACAACCTTTATTCTTCGACTCTTTGTCCTTCAATCGATCTAACTCGACAGTTTATCGGTGAACGTTAAAAATAAATTATAAGAAGACACTCTAAAAACTAAATTTTGAAATTCGGTCAAGAAAACTTATCATAAATCACAAAACCAATTAGTAGATAATATAGACATTTTTCACACGATCGTTTTGACGTTGGTTTCACTCAAATCGGAGTTACGGTGAAGAAGAATGATGTAAAATAAGGAATTTTATAAACGGAGAAGTTGATATTTTAGAGAGAAATTGAGATGGTTAAAAATCTGAAGAAGTATGTTTATTTGACTACCTAAATGAATAAAACAATATACTGAAATTTGGATGAAAAAAGAGAAAGTTTTATGGGACATCACCGGTATCGATTTTTTATTTTTTTTCAACAAAGTGCGGCTGGTTCTTATTTTTCTACTGTAGCGTGCGGGCTGCTCTTCAGCTTTTATTTGGATTGTTTTTGACCTTTTATATATATATATATATATATATATATATATATATATATATATATATATATATATATATATATTAGTTATTATTAACCTTGAATTCCATTTTATTTTTATTTTTATTTTTTTGGGTATTTTTTTTTACAAGACCCAACTAATTACACAGTTATTTTTAATTTATTTATTTGTCACTAAAATAAAATCTTCCAATTAATTAAATTAAAAGATTATTACATGATGATAATAGTTAAAATGACAAAATAAATAAATATAACATCAGTATTTTATATAAGTCACTAAATCAATTAAATATGTATAAAATTAATACATCATAGAAAACATACATATGAAGATAATTAATCATAAAATTGATCAACATATATTCTAAAATAACTTTAACACCAAATTAATTATCTAAAATCCTATTTAATTAATAAAATAATTTATTATAAAATTTGGAGTGTTACAATTAGTACGTGTACATGGACTAAAATTTATTTTACCAATTTTTTTAATTATTAAAATTGTATTTTTTTATTAAGCTCAAATTTTAAGATTAAAATAGTGTCTCCAAAATATTTAAGATGAACCAAATACACAAATTTTTGTAGACCAAATTATAATCCAGATGTCAATTATAAAAATACCGGAGGGAATAATTTATAAAAAAGTTACAAAAATATAATTATAAACTAAAATAAATTTTTCAACCTAAATTCCAACTAAATTTTAATTTTTAAAAATGTAAATCAAAATTTGATCTACTATCTCTCTCCAATATATTTTTGTAAATTTACAACTTAAAATTTTTATATCCAATACCACCCAATGTTTTTCTTCACTCAGTCATGGTTGCAAGTTAACTCAGTTCTTATAGTATTGGAGTTTGGCCCAATTTCTCGCTGGACATTTTATAACTCAGTTCTTTCGAAACTTTAGAAAATTCTCCATTACATTCGATAGTATCCAAATCTTTGAAATATAAAAGTAAGTATCATTCGAAGTTTTGAAATGTTCGAGATGAAAATTTTCCAGAAATTGTGGAAACATTCAAACCTTTTGAAATTTTCGAAATGAAAATTTTTAGATTGTTGAAACATTCGAAATGAAATTTTTCCAGAAATTGTTGAAACATTTTAAAATGTCCGAAATGAAAATTTTTCAGATTGTTGAAACATTTGAACATTTTGAAATTTTCAAAATGAAAATTTTCCAGAAATTGTTGAAACATTTGAAAATTTGGAAATTTTCGAAATGGAATTTTCTAGAAATTGTTGAAATATTCGAAGTTTGGAATTTTTGAAATTAAAATTTTCCAAATTTTTCAAACTTTCGAAATTTTTGAAATAGAACAAACTTTCGAAACTTTAGCATTGTTAGAAAATTTTGAAATTATAGTTTTCTAGATTTTGAAAACTTTTGAAGATTTCGAAATTTTCGAATTAGAACATTTCAGAACTTTCGAAACTTTAGAATTCTTAGAAACTTTCTAAAGAATTTTTGAAACTTTCGAACAATTCGAAACCTGAAATAGAAAATTCCAGAATTTTTGAAACTTTCGAACAATTTAAAAATTTCAAAGTAGAAAAACTTTCGAAACTTTCCAGATTCAGAAACTTTCGAAGCTTTCCAGATTTAGAAACTTTCGAGACTTTTTAGATTTGTAAACTTTCGAAATTTTCCAAATTTGGGTATTTTCGAAATGTAATTCTTATTTCAAAAATTTGAAACTTTTGAAAGTTTCGAAAATTTGAAATTTCCGAAGCTATCACTTTTGAAACTTATTATAAATGGTTAAAGGGTAAAATTGTCTTTTCACGTGTCTTGGAGAGGTGGCAGGTACAATTGTGGGGGTGCTCGATAGAAAACTCCTGAATTGTACCTAGATAAAATGAGCTTTCATATTTGTTACGTTGATTATTGTAATTGGATCATTGATAAAAAATACTCAAATCATTCTAATAATTACGTTTTAGATATTTTTGAATTATGATTATTTTTAAAAGTGATTATTTAAAAAACTGATTTCTTAAACACAATAATCTTAAAAAAGTGGTTAGTTGTTTTTTTATTCAAATTTATTGATACTTTCTAATAGATCATTGAAGAAGAAGAAAAAATGTAAATAAACCTGCCTGCAGCACAACAACCCATCACAAGGCCATGAAGATGAGGAGGAACTCTAATTATTTTATTAAGAAACCATGCAAGAGTTGCCCCAATAATATATCTTAGAAGAATGTTTAATGGCATGAACCACCTACATAATTCATTCAAGCAATTAAGAATCTCTTCTAAATTCCAAAACCAATTAAATGGATAAATAGATGGAAACAATTAAATTTGAATTCCACAAAAAAAAATTGTACGTCATTCTACAATATCTCATTTCTTTTCTATAACGACGGTGTCTCTTAATTTTTTCTTCTTTCGTCTTTTTTTTAAATAAGTGCTTCTCATATAGATTTAGTTTTTTCTCGCACTTTGGTGAGACCGGTGGCAATGTGCGACATTGTTTATTTGTCGTTTTGGTAAGATATTTTTTTATTTCTCATTTGTACAATGTTCGTGGTTCGTGGTTCATGTAAATTAGCATATCCGTTCGATTCATTACATATTCAGTTAATGACTTAGTTGTCAATACTACAAATTTGGAGGCATAGTATTCCGATTACTTTGACAATGTCAAAATATTTGTAGTCATTTTATCATTATATGCTATTAACTTGAATTCCGCTAGTTTTTTTTTTCGCATATTCATCTTTTTTAATTTTAGCAGATTTGAATTTGTGTTAACTTCAATGTACTCTATCAATATGAATGAATAATTTTTTTAAAAAACTATTCTTTCCAATCAACTCCTCGTTTCCTTATATTATTTCTCATTCCACTCTCATTTTTTTATTAGACAAGTAACCATGCATGTAGGGATGACTATACAACACACACCCGCAACTTCCCACTTAAATTCGTATCAATTTAGGTGGAGAAAACCATTTTGATTGGGTGCATGTGCAAACTTTCTCTGAAAATAAAACTATAGGAGGGGTTTAGAGGAGTTAATATTCACCCCGCACCCGCCCCCGAACTCGCCCGGCTAGTAAAATTATTTCCATTTTTGAATTTTATATACATGTACATATTTAATATATTTAATATTTTTTTAAAAATTATAAATTATAATTTCTTCTCTATATAATATATGATTTGAAATTTTTTTTAATTTTATTATTGTGTAATTATTATTATTATTATTATTATTATTATTTTATTATATTAATTACAATAAATATCTCTTTTAAATTTATTATTTTATATATATATATCAATGGGGGCATGTGTGGGGCATGGAAAGCTGAACCCCGTCGAGGGCAAGAATGAGACTTAAATTTCAAACCCAATAACAAATGAGGGCAGTCGAGGGTTTAGGAAAAGTAGGGTCATTTTATCTCCCTTTTTTTCTGTTATTTTTTATTTCTATTTCCTAAATTTTTTGTTCTGATACATCTCTAATTCTTAAGGTTTATCGTGTATAAATAGGGATCCATTGCGTCAATTTTAATTTACAATTTTTTTTTTAATTCTTACTTTTGTAATGTTAATCCCAATTTCGAAACCTCAATTTGCAATATTCAAGGTAACTTTATTGCCATATATCCCAGGTTTCGAATTCGACAAAAGAATTCGGGGAGATGAAAAAGTTGTTTTTGCAAAGTACATGAAAACTTGATTAAAGACAAAATGGTTTTAAATGTGTTGTCGCATGGACCGTGTGTTGTCGATATTTTATTTGAAATTTGTTCAAACTTTAAACAAAAACAATCTTAATATTATTCATTTTTAATATTTATTTGGGATTTGTCCAAATATTTATTCAATTTTTTTAATATTATTCATTGACAAATATTTATCTCTATAAGAAATATTGCAAGATAGGGTAGAATTATGCCTAACAATATACACAGTTCAAATGATACACACTCATATGAGTACCTAGCTTGGGGACATCATATGAAACTTGGGGAACGTTTAAAGATTTGTAATCTTGTGAAACTTGGGGACATCAACTTACTATTATCTTTTTAAATTCCACAAAAGTTTAATGTTTGATGGTATCTAATTAAGTTCATTATACCATCACATATGAAAGTATTTGTTGTTTACTACATATTTCGAGCAACTACAATCTCCATGTTGATAAAGAAGTTCACACATTAATATTTGTATTCATCAAATAAGTTTTACATAAAAGTGCACATGAATCTATTATATTATAATAGTTTCACTTATATCTCAATAGTGTTTTATAATAAATTTTTAAACAATTTAGTTCTATAATATTATCAACCGTAATATAATAAATTAATTCATGTTTTAATTCAATTTTAGAGAAAACTTTGTATTGTTATTTGTTTATTTGAATACAGTAACTAAGTGAGAATAACTTTAAAACCTAACAAATGACTTTATCATTATTATATAACTTTATCATTTTATATTTTGTTCTAAATTTTAAATTTAATAATATTTTCAATAACTTGAGCACAATAGTCTACATAATTTTGTCGACAGTTTTCTTCTTCATTTTTTTTTTGGACATAATTTTAGGTATTAAATATATAAGTTAAATTAATATGATATCATATAAAAAAAATTATGAGTGAATGAAATCTTTTTTATGAGTATAAATAAAATCAATTTCTCTAAATGTTAATGGTAGATTTCAAAATAGAGTTTAGTTTAATTGGTTATATATCTCATTAAGTCTATTTAAAGCATTAGTACAAAATAAATTTTTAAATAAGCTAAGAGACTATATTAGTCTTTCAAAAATGTGTCAATTATATACTCAAAATTATATAAGTTTAAATATCATTTATATACTTACTCAAAATTATATAAGTTTAAATATCATTTATATACTCAAAATTATTGTTCAAGTAATCCCCCACTACAATATACCTGATACCTTCTCACTAAACATTATTTCCAACAAGAAAGACACTTGATCTCATTCATAAGCATGCATGGTAATTAAAAATTAAACAACATAAATGTTAATATATATAGTATATTTTTATGTCTTTATAAAATTTAATATGGTAAATATGTTTGACCAGAATGGAACATATGTGAATGTATCTAGTGTGAAAATGTATGTAGATTGATGATAATCACACACATGCGAATGTATCTAGTGAGATGACTATTTGTATATATGATTGAGTGGAGTAAATAATTATCATAAGCCAATGTTAAAAAGTTTATAATGGTCACATTCTAAGTTAAACAGTCGCATGACTTTTGATTTAATTTTTTGCCATTATGATTAAATTCAAAGTTTAAGATTTAAAGTCTCATTTTCGCGTAAAAATTAGTTCTTTGATACATTTATAATTCTATAGATACAAGCATATTTCTCATATGACATATGCTTCACGTTTCATTTAAATAGAGATGTCTTTGTATTTACATTTAAGTGACTAATTCGGTCTATCATTTTTATAAGTGGTCTCACTACTAGAAATTAAGGTTTTACCTGCGGATTTAATCTAAAAATTCGCAGGAAACACGTTACCTGCGAACTATGTCCCTACCTAAAACTTTCGTGGTTAATTGCTTCACGAGGATTTCTGAAGTACCTGCGGATAATTCCGCAGGAAAAGTAAATAAATTTTGCACCAAATATTTAATAAACTTAAGACATTTTCTTACGACTTTTCATGCAGAACAAATCTACAGTACCATTTCTGCGAATGTGTTCTAAGCGTATTTCCGCAGGTAAAACCACATGTATTTTCGTATGAAATTCCGGAGGTAAATCCCCATCAACATTATTTTCGAAGAAAAATCTGCAGGAAATTTTCACATGTATATTTCCAATTTCTGCTGGTTTTTTTTTCTTCTGATTTTTGATTTATATAAAAACATTATTATCAATACATTTTTGAAGTATTTAATCGGAATACTATTGAAATACCTTTGAATTCCCTGATAATTTAGTAAATATATTTTTTAAGTATTTAATTGAAATACTATTAAAATACCTCTGAATTCCCCAATAATTTAGTAAATTCATTTTGCCTACTAAACTCAACTCATAGATCTGTACTTGCTTATGTCATTATAAAATTTATATATAAATGACTCATATTTATGTTATTCTCATAAATACATCAATAAACTTACCCCTTTTTTCTTAATTGTTTGGATAGGCATCTTCATAATCAAGCTAAATTTGAAATACTACAAATAGTAACAATCTAATTATAGATATGAGTTAGATCACTCCTACGGCTGAATAATACATATGATGTTAAGTGTTAAGGAACAAAGAGGATTTGCCCCCAACATTCTCAAATAGTTAATCCTCCACCGATGATGATGGATGAATGACACGGCCCGTGTCTTTACAAAAAAAAAAATTAATTTAATAATAATAATATAATAAATAAATAATTAAAACAACTCAATCACTCTCTCACTCTCTCACTCTCATTCCATATCACTCCCTCATTTCTCTTTCTCTCTCATAGTAACTACTCCACCCCACTTTCTCTTTCTTTTCCATCTCACTTTCCCCTTCCTTCTCTCCCTCTCGGTTACCTCACCATCACCCCCATTCTTCATTTTTTTTTGTTGCTTTTCTTTCCTCTTCTTCTTCTTCTCACTTAAAATCACAAGTTAGTTTCCTTAAATCTTAAATCCATAGGAAGGGTATACAAGTTCTTGGGTAAGATTTTTGGGTTTGGGTTTTGAACTCTAAGGAAGGAGAATGATATCAATTTATTGAGAGTTGTTATTGAGGCTCTTTGAGGTAAATCACAACTCTTATGTTAATAAATCTCTAGAAAATGTAGTTTTGTTTCAAAATCTTATTTTGTGCTTAGAGTAGATTTAATGAATTTTTATGGTTTCCTAGAGTTAGCTAAACTTTAGAATAATTTTTCTAAAGTCTTAAGAATATTTTTGATACTCAGATTTGTCAACTAAGGTCCTGCCGGCTACTCTGGGAGTTGTTGGAGAACAAACGTAGCCGATTCTCCGTAGTTGTGAGTTGACGACGGTTATCGTCATTTATTTTTATGTTATAATTATTATTTTACTCGTTTTCTATGTTAAAATATTTATTTAAAAATTTGGGAAACACAACCTTCGAAATTTTATCTCGACTTCGTCATTTATTTATTTTAATGCTCTTTATTATATAATATGTAATTAATTCGATATACGTATGCGTTAAAAGTATTTAAATTGTGAATTGTTATGCGATTGAATATATTTTCCATGAATTACGATGAATTGAAAGATGATTTTAAATACGTATTTTGGAAATAGTTGTTATAATTATTAAAACTTTAACGGCGTTAGGTGCACCTAGTTACATCGTTTTGGTTAGGGAGAGTTACCCGTTAGATGGAGCCGCCCCTATATGAAATGTCATCCGTAGGAGGAGAGGGCTATCAACGAGATGTAAGCTCCCTAATTGATGCGTGATGATGCGTTGCGGGATTGAGAGGAGAGAGCTATCCGTTAGATGGAGCCACCCCTAAGGGAAAGGCCACCCTTAGGAGGAAAGGGCTATCAATGAGATGAAACCGCCTCTTGGTTCTCAATAATAAGTATTTTTTCTTGTTTGATTTTCTATGATGATTTTAATGTTATTCATTTTGATTTCGTTTCACTATTAATCGGATTTTTAATATTTTTATCCGAACGGTTAAAATATAAATTTAGATGATTTCATTACGTGAATAACATAATTGTCTCAAGGTTATAAAACAGTTATTCGTGCCTTTTTGTGTTTCCCTTCTAGTTGATGGTGATTGTTGTCTCCTCACTAAGTCTTTGTGACTTACTCCTTCATGTTGTTTATTTTTTTCAGATTCACAGGCAGCTGAGTAGCAAGCTGATAGTAGGCTCAAGTCTCGGTCGTATTTTGTTTTGGTAGGCCTCTTTGATCGAGGACCAATTTTTTGTAAAGTCTGTTGAGTCATATGTATTTTGCAGCTATTGGAGTTTATATAGTCTTTTGGGTAATGTACTGAATGTTTAGATTATGTTGTTTGAATTTGGCTGAATTTAAAGTTTAAACAGGGATTTTGTAAATTTGGAAATGTTGAAATTACAGAGGATACTCTGTCGAAATTTCGTGAAAAATTATATATATTTATTTTTTTGAAATGATTATTCAGAACTTTTTATTTGGTAAATTGTTAAGTTAGTTGATAGGCTTGTCAGGCTAGAGGTATAGCTTGTGCGCCGGTCACGGCGTTTAATTTTTTGGGTCGTGACAATGAACTTTGGCTCAACTAAAAACCAGATGGTGACATGTATTATCACAAGGATAAGGACAATCAATGACCTTAACACCTCAGTCGAAAAACCAGTCTCCAACAGCTAAAGCAATTACCTACATATTGTCAATGTATATGTACATATTAATATTAGATACATAAATATATTTAAATTAAAGAGTATTATCAGCAATCATCTCAAGAATCACCAATAAGTAGCATTTCCCATTGTCAAAAATCAAGCTTGTACTAACATTTCCCATTGTCAACTAAAAACAACATAAGTGCCATGCTCACCTTGTTCCCAACAACTGGAGAATTGTCTGAAAACCATATATCCTGCCTCTCGGTTTGGCAGTGCGCGAAACACGAATTAATAAACAGTCCATTCTGTTTTGATCTTGAGAAATCTTTAACAGAATTCAGCATGTGATTCCTGAATCCTGTATTCAAGAGACATTGAAATGTCTTAAACAACTGAATAGTATGTATTTAAGATTTCTCTTCACTTGCAATGAATGGTACTTATAAATCACCTTGCAGAAATTGGATTTGTGGCCTAGTACATTTAGCATGGTTTAATCTGCAATCATGCCAATATCCATGGGGATCTGCTGATGGAGGAGCTAAACTAGATTGGATCTGATTACAATTGGAAATGTGATTGTTTAGTACATATAATTTAATGTTCAATACTATCATAGATCATATTATATGATTTATGATAAAGTTACCTGCCATGAATCATAAGCAGCATTAAGAAGAAAGAGTGGGGTTCTAACACTGTTAATCAAATTCTGAGGGAAGAAGCACTGAAAAGAAGTAAAAACAAAACACTAGTCATTAAAAGTTCAATATAGAGCAAGCAACATCAAGAGATCTATTTTCTGCATATTCTTTCAAATGAAACTGATTTTCCTAAATTTATGACAAAACTGAAATTAATGGTTATGATTACCGAGGTAGGATCAAGGTGATTAGTACAAATTTGTGGTCTTATATCAGCAAGACTACTTCGGGCAACAACTGCATATGGATAAGGTCAAAGGTAATGCAACATCTACAACCACAAAATGTCAAAATACTTTCAAGCATGAATTCACTCAAACCAGATCTTAAGATGAACGCACTTACACTCAAGGAATGGTATGAAATCCACAAGAGCTGTATCATCTTTATCAGTCTGCAGCCATGGCTTCATAGGGACACAGTTCTCAGGTTGTAGGCAACTTTCGAAAGCATGGCCACTTAAGTACAGAACTTTTACAGGATTTCTGTTTAGTTTTGAAAGGTCCTGCCAGTGAAGGGTAAAGGGGGGGAACATCCCGTTATAACAATATCCAAGACACCACATTGGTGCAGTATATCATAATAAAATGACAGAAAAAAACAAAGGTCGTAATATTTGCAGGTCCGTAATTTTATTGTTCAGGTGTAAGTTGTATTATGAATAATAGTTCCACTGCACCAAGGCATCTGTTCTCTATTATAAGCAACAATTGGTTGTAAGCTTATCACAAGAGTGTATATACATAATAGTAACACAAGAATATAAACTCATACGTACTCTATAGTGTTTCCCATCCTGATACTTAATAGCAGGCCTCGATAGCCTATACCTAATACAGTGCTTGGGATCTAGCCTCTCTATAACAGGGTCTACAAACTGCACAAATCAACAAAAAGCATGAACATATGAATACTCATAAATCATAACAATGATAAATATCCATTCAAAATATAAATTATATATTCAAAGGAGCAGAACAATACTGATCTAAAATAAGTGATCTACAGAATAAAGCTCTGGGAACCTACCTGTCACTGCAGTTGAGTATAACAACCCTTGAAATTTCTGCAAGCATGGAATCAAAAAATGTCAACCTACTAATGTTTATTAACATATTAAACTGAAGCAAAGGAACAATGATAATCTATCACATTCAAACAATGCAGATTTCCAAAACTAAGCAATAGTAAGGTTCACAAAGCACATTTCCAAGAAACAAAACAATAAAAAATTTAACCCGACACTAATTACTGATATCACTACAAATCGTTCACGAAAGCAACCAAAAACCACCATATCAAAGTTTTACATGCAAAGATACCACACCAACAATACATTGACGAAATGAGGCAAAAATGTAAAATCCACACACAAATGTTGCTGCGCATTTCAGTGCATATTGCATAAGCAGCATTATTCAAATACCAAGAGAACAACATTAGAAGAGCAATATCATCCCAATTTCATATGAATAAAATTTCATATTGCAAACCACATTTTGGGTCAAGAATCCATCTCATGGTTAAATGTAGGATCATCTAATCAAATTATCCCAATTTTATATGAAAAATAATTCATATTGCAAGTCACATTTTGGGTCAAGAATCCATCTCGTGATTAAATATGAGTCATCCAAACATATTATCCCAATTTAATATGAATTAAAAATTTATATTTCAAGCCACATTTTGGGTCAAGAACTCATCTCGAGATTAAATTTAAGGTCATCCAATCATATTATCCCAATTTCATAAGAACAGAAAATTCATATTGCAATCCACATTTTGGATCAAGAATCCATCTCATAATTAAATTTTGGTTCATCCAAACATATCATCCCAATTTCATATGGATAAAATTTCATATTGCAAACCACAGTTTGGGTCAAGAATCTATCTCATGGTTAAATGTAGGATCATCTAATCAAATTATCCCAATTTTATATGAAAAATAATTCATATTGCAAGTAGTCACATTTTGGGTCAAGAATCCATCTCGTGATTAAAATATGAGTCATCCAAACATATTATCACAATTTAATATGAATTAAAAATTCATATTTCAAGCCACATTTTGCGTCAAGAATTCATCTCGAGATTAAAATTAAGGTCATCCAATCATATTATCCCAATTTCATATGAACAGAAAATTCATAATGCATGTCACATTTTGGGTCAAAAATCCATCTCATAATTAAATTTTGGTTTATCCAAACATATCATCCCAATTTCATATGAATAAAAATTCATATTGCAAACCACATTTTGGGTCAAGAATCCATTTCATGACTAAATGTAGGATCATCTAATCAAATTATCCCAGTTTTATATGAAAAATAATTCATATTACAAGTCACATTTTAGGTCAAGAATCCATCTCGTGATTAAAATCTGAGTCATCCAAACATACTATCATGAATAAAAAATTCATATTGCAAGCCACATTTAGAGTCAATAATCTAACTCGTAATTAAATTTCGAGTAATCCAAACACATTATCCCAATTTAATATGAATTAAAAATTCATAATTCAAGCCACCTTTTGGATCAAGATTTCAACTCGTGATTAAATTTAGAGCCATCAATTCATATTATCACAATTTCATAAGAACAGAAAATTCATATTGCAAGCCACATTTTGGATCAATAATCCATTTTATGATTAAATATTGATTCATCCAAATTTCATATGAATAAAAATTCATATTGCAACCCACATTTTGGGTAAAAAATCCATCTCGTGACTAAATGTAGGATCATCCAATCATAGTATCCCAATTTTAACGAAAAATCATTCATAAGCCACATTTTGAGTCAAGAATCAATCTTGTGATCAAAATCTAAGTTATTCAAACATACTATCAAGTGCATCTAGTATTGTCATCAACCATTACCAAAAAGTACTTATAAGCATGAATTCAACGTACGGAATAAAGCTCCCGAACATTTGAATGGACAAAATGAAAAGAACTAACAGCCCTGTTACTACTCAATAGAAATGTCAATCAAATTTCCCTTGCAGAGAGACAAATATCACAAGCCAGATCTTTATTAAAAACCACAATTGGAAAGTATTTGTAAAACATAGCTAACTTTGTAAAAAAACCATGTCCAAAACTATAGTATCAACGGTCAGACTTTGAAACATTAAAAGAACTACTATTAAATAAGAACTCAAATAATTATCAAGTATACCATATCCCTCAGGTTCAAAGGAAGCTCGACACCAACTTGGAGCATCTTTACGAAATGGACCTTCACCTAGAGAACTGAATGTGCATTCCTACCAAACTATCATACGAAACTATTATTAGAAGGAAAACAGCAGGACAATTTTACCAATTTATTTAGAATACCAAAATATTACCTTAACATAAATGTATTACGAAATATTTGAATAAATTAAGGAGTCACAAAATGCAGACTATTAATTACTAACAATAAGATTGGTTTAATGATTGTATTTTTTATCAATGGTTGGTTTGAATATAAATTATTTTCAAGATCAATTCTAAAACATAATTAAATGAAACATGCTCTTAAGCACAGATCAATACTCACCTTTAAGTATCTCCAAACAAGATTTGAATAAAAATGGTTAACCCCCCAAACTTGACAACCAAATGTCCAATAGCATTACATGCAGGACCTAAGTGTCCTCTCATCCCACATATCACCTAATAAACGGAAGAAAGAACAAAATATAAAAAATGAAAGCAAAAAGTAACAATATAAACATTAGATAGAGATGGTGAATGTACTGTGTATCTCCTTGGTTCCTCGCCATTAATATGATCTACGAAACTCCAAACAGGATTGTAGACGGTGAAAGTTGTGATCATGTAAATGAGAAATGCCACAAAGCCTCCAAACCTATGTCAAACATGTATAAATATATATACTATTAATCAAAGCAATTTGACAATCTGCACTAACCAATTTCAGTTTAATTGCCAATTAATTCCTTCAATTTCTATCCTCTTGCAATAAACAATTTTGAAGTTTGAAATTAGATGTGTGTTTTTTGTTCTCACTCATATGATCAGAGAATTCATGCCAGAAAAGAAGAAACTAAATATCATAATATGACTTCAACAAAATGAATGAATGTGTACAAAGAAGAGTCTTATATACAAGAAGATGAAGTAACTAATTATGTTGGGATTAACTAAATAAACCATTATACAAGAAAATGTGGCCTTATCAATGGATATTAGTGTTACTGACGACCACAACCCCTCAATATTTTACGGCTATATCCATAGATACATAAGAAATAGGAAACAAGCAAGTTAACTGATGGACTTGTCTATCGGTAATAATATGGTAATATTCTTACCAACGAGAACATCTATTGCAAATATTGGCACCCTTTATTTGTTGACACATTTTCAACACGCACACTCACCATGAAGGAACCTGATAATACGCCTCAATGAGAAGGACCTGGAAATGGTATCCATCCCCATTAACAGTCCCTTTTCTCACTCAAGCTCTCTCTATCTCTTCTCTCAGCCTCTATCCTAACAGACGCTCCAACCAGCAGCAGCGATCCCCCACCCCATTGCTTGTCCCACAACCACCAATGCCTTGTTTCACCCGTTGGCTCTCTCTCTCGGCATGAGTCGGAGAAACTAGTCCAAACTAAATAATTGTATTTACGTAAATCTATCAATCATATTCTTAACTTTGGAAAGCTTATGGGGAGTGTAACTAACTATCACAATGTCATCTCCATAGATGAGGAGGGTTGTATATTAAGAGGTGTGGTGGTAGCCACTAGTTCATCAGGATTAACTGAAATAGTAGGGTTAAGATTGGGAAATCTATTAAAGAAACTGGTGCAACAGAATCTGTCGATATGGAAAGACAGGTACAGACAAAATCACTGATTTGAATTGATGAATGGAATTGGTTTAAGAGGCAGCAGTCAGCAGGGCTTGGATAGGAAACGAATCCCAAGTGTGAGTAAGGTTATTGATGACTTTTGTATGGGAAAATATGTTCACAGAACACAATATGTCTGGAAACCATAATCCGTTTCCTAATGGGATCATAGACAACAACCCATTTCATATTCATCTTGCAATCTAAGAAGACACACTTACCTTGATGTCAAACTTTGCTTTTCCTGCCAAATTTTGGGAAACATAGCAAAGGAAACCAACAATTTCTAAGGCTATCAACATGTAGTAATGCACATTGTAACAGGAAAAAGGGAGAACTTTTACTCAACGTCATCAGTGTTGTTCTGTTAATGAGGCATACATGTAAAACTTCAGAAGTCCACAATTATTTTGGTAAGAATGACTGCTTCATTAGAGCTTGAGCCACTCCTAAAATGTGTTGATGTTTCCTTTCCACCCTAGCATTATAATCAGGTGTTTCAATACAACTAAAATGATGAACAATGTCATTTGCTTCTACACAAATATCTAGCCTAGACGCAATGTAATTATCACTTGTAATCAGTTTAATCCTTCTTGAAAACTGATTTTTCACCATAGTAATGAAGTCTGCTGCCACATTTCCTATCATCTCAAACTGTTTTTTAAATAATACACTCCAACTGTATCTAGTATTTTCATCAACCATTACCAAAAAGTACTATTAATAAGCAATGAATAAGGTAAGGAATAAGGCCCCTAAACATCTGAATGGACTAAATGAAAAGAACCAAATATTTAGTTACTCAAGTATAGCCCTGTTACTACTCTATAGAAACAACAATAACAAAGTATTTGTGAAACATCTCTAACTTTGTAGAAAAGGAATGTCCAAACCTATTGTGCCAAAGGGTGGACTCTTAAACATTATAAGAACTACAATCAATTCAAGTCGCATAATCCAAATGATAAAGGCTATACTTGAGGATAGCCGAACCAATCTTCTACAGCGAGAAGTTCTAAATCATACAATAATCATCAGAAAAATTGGCACTGCATTTTTTTACCTCTATTAATATCCGGGATAAATACCAAATTGAGGTTGAAATTAGGAAAATATACGACATCTTCTTGGCAACCTCACCACAAGGAATTTGATTCCATGACATGATTTTGAATGCCCTCAAGTCATCACATATAAGGTCAGTAGCCCCAAAATCAATGATCCAAGGGGATAGACACAACAAAACACTAAAACAATCATGAACAACTAGATGAGAACTCAAATAATGATCAAGTATACCATATACACCAGCTGCAATGTGAAATCTGTTGATATCTTTCTTCAAGATATCCATCCTCTGTTTGCACTATTCACGAATAAAACCACTTCACACTGCCTATTGTTCTGTATTATCATATTTCCTCTCTCCATCTTCAGACACAAAATTCACATTAGACTTCATCTTGAGAGCAACAAAAAATGACCTTGTTTCTTGTAATAGGTTTTTGCAGTACTGTGGGATGTTTTCCTACAGAAATTGCACTATTTTGTACTCCAATTGCCCTTTCCTTTACCAAATGGTTTCTTACGGTCTTACCATCAATAAGGTTAACCAAGGACTCAAATTTCTCCCTCCATTTTGTTTCTCATGCTCAATCAATGTTGAGAAAAACTATTAAAGGCATAAGAATAAAAAATCATATTGCAAGCCTTATTTTGAGTCAAGAATTCATCTCGTGATTAAATTTAGGATCATCCAATCATATTATCACAATTTCATATGAACAAATAATTCATATTGCAAGTCACATTTTGTTTCAAGAATCCATCTAGTGATTAAAATTCGGGTCTTCTAAACATACTATTCATGAATAAAAAATTCATATTGCAAGCCACATTTTGGGTCAAGAATTCATCTTGTGATTAAATTTAGAGTCATTCAATCATACTATCCAAATTTCATAAAAAAAAATCATATTGCAAGCCAGATTTAAGGTCAAGAATCCATCTTATGATTAAATTTAGGGTCATCCTATCATATTATCCCAATTTCATTTGAATAAAAAATTCATATGGCAAACCACATTTAGGGTCAACAATCTAGCGCAAAATTAAATTTTGAGTCATCAAAACACACTATCTCAGTATAATATGAATTAAAAATTCATATTTCAAGCCACGTTTTGGGTCAAGAATTCATCTCCTAATTAAATTTAGGTTCATCCAATCATATTATCCCAATTTCATATGAACAAAAAATTCATATGGCAAGCCACATTTTGGGTCAACAATCCACCTCATGATTAAATTTTGATTCATCCAAACATATCATCCCAATTTCATATGAATAAAATTTCATATTGCAAAACACATTTTGGGTCAAGAATCCATCTCATGGTTAAATGTAGGATCATCTAATCAAATTATCCCAATTTTATATGAAAAATAATTCATATTGCAAGTCACATTTTGGGTCAAGAATCCATCTCGTGATTAAATATGAGTCATCCAAACATATTATCCCAATTTAATATGAATTAAAAATTTATATTTCAAGCCACATTTTGGGTCAAGAACTCATCTCGAGATTAAATTTAGGGTCATCCAATCATATTATCCCAATTTCATATGAACAGAAAATTCATATTGCATGTCACATTTTGGGTCAAAAATCTATCTCATAATTAAATTTTGGCTTATCCAAACATATCATTCCAATTTCATATGAATAAAAATTCATATTGCAAACCACATTTTGGGTCAAGAATCCATTTCATGATTAAATGTAGGATCATCTAATCAAATTATCCCAGTTTTATATGAAAAATAATTCATATTACAAGTTACATTTTGGGTCAAGAATCCATCTCGTGATTAAAATCTGAGTCATTCAAACATACTATCATGAATAAAAAATTCATATTGCAAGCCACATTTAGAGTCAATAATCTAGCTCGTAATTAAATTTCGAGTAATCCAAACACATTATCCCAATTTAATATGAATTAAAAATTCATATTTCAAGCCACGTTTTGGATCAAGAATTCAACTTGTGATTAAATTTAGAGCCATCAATTCATATTATCACAATTTCATATGAACAGAAAATTCATATTGCTAGCCACATTTTGGATCAATAATCCATTTTATGATTAAATATTGATTCATCCAAATTTCATATGAATAAAAATTCATATTGCAACCCACATTTTGGGTAAAATATCCATCTCATGACTAAATGTAGGATCATCCAATCATAGTATCCCAATTTTAACGAAAAATCATTTATAAGCCACATTTTGAGTCAAGAATCAATCTTGTTATCAAAATCTAAGTTATTCAAACTTTCTATCATGAATAAAAAATCCATATTGCAAGCCACATTTTTGGTCAAGAATCTATCTTGTGATTAAATTTAGGATCATTCAATCATATTATCCTAATTTGATATGAACAAATAATCCATATTGCTAGCTACATTTTGAGTCAAGAATTCATCTCATGATTAAAATCCGAATCACCCAAATATACTATCTTGAATAAAAAGCCACATTTTGGATCAAGAATATGTGATTAAATTTAAGGTCATCTTATCATATTATCCCAATTGAATATGAACAAAAAATTCATATTCCAAGCCACTCAAGAATGCACCTCGTAATTAATTTTGAATTATCCTAAGATCCTAACATAGCAACCAACTTGTCTTAGGGGATACTTATTGAAACTTTTTGATTTTTATCCGGCATGAATAATCAGGAATGATCAAGATTATACATACTTGGATACTAAAAAATAATATGTTCATGTTGCAAACAAAAACCTACCCCAAAACATTCCTAGAATGCTTGCTGAACAAAAGAAGAGAAAAATCGACAAATCCGAAGGAGAGAGATGAAGCTACACAACTAAACTTGAAAGGACTGCGGAATAATTGAAGGTCCAATCAAGAAAACCATGAATTTCAAACTCTAAAATCATGAATGTTGATTATTCAAACCCTAAAATCGAAGAAACTTGAATCCGAATAAAAAAGTTTGTGATGTCATCTTTTTCCAGCACCAATAAAAACCAGAATTCTACGGTTTGAATTATCAACATTCACGGAGATTGAACATTCTTGTTTGAACTTCAAGAACGGGATGTTACCGTTACCGTCGCAAATGAAAAAGAAAAGAAAAAGTTGCCTCAAAACATAACGCCAAACACGAAGATAACATAGGTCAAATCAATTATAAAGAATTTGATTCAAAGTGCATAAGATTGAAAATCGAAAATTGAGAAGACACACCTCTGTATTTCTTTCTCCAATTTCGTAAGAACAATCGAAATCAATCAACGAACAAACTAGAATGAATTCAGAATAATCGAAATCCAATCAAGAAGCTCCAATCTTTTCTTTTTCTGTTTCGTCAAGTTTGCAGCTCTTTTTCTTTCTCCAACGTCATGTTCGTTCGCAGTTCTTTTTTTCTCCAATTCGTCATGATCGCACCTATTTTTCTCTCCGTGAAGCAGACTCGAAACACTATTTACTAATTGTCTTGGTATGTATAAGCAGTTATAAAATAACAAATAAAAAGGAATATATTGATATTTATTTGAATTAATTTTTTTGAAAATGCACCAAATTAGCCGGATCAATTAGTCGATCCGATAAATCAATTATTAGTTCAAATGTATTTAAAATGGGTTGAACCGCAATTGATTGAACTAGTTTTTGTATTTTTTCATTTGTACTTATTTATTAATTATCTTTTTTTATAGGCATTTATTATTAGGTATTTAATTCAGCGGTATTTTACTTAATTAATTATCTTTTTGTATTTTACTTATTTGTACTTGTTCTTTATATTTAAAGCTAAAAATCAAAAACAACTTTTCAATTTAGTCATTCAACTTAAAGTATCAAACCTATAAAAAAAAACTTGAAGTTATAAGTTTGTTTGGCAAAAATAGATTTTCAGCTGGTTGAAGAAAGCTTTGAAACTATTTTCAACGGAGGGTTAAAAATAAAGAGTAATTACTCAATCTAGTTATTCAACTTGAGGTATCATTCATGCAAAAAAATTTGAAATGTTACTCTTTCTTTTTTTTACCTTAATATCGAAGTATATAAAAATAATATGTAAATTTCAAACTATATAGAATTTTTGTGAAAAAACTATATAAATAAATTATTCTAGGTTCAATTTATTAAAATACTAGGATTATAAAAAAAGTTAATATATATTTTTAAGTTTAAAATGACAAATTTTATATACGTCAAAAATTTATTATTTAACCAACATGTTGAATTTAGCATAAGCACCATATTGAATAGGATTGTCTCCTACAGAGGAAATATGGAAAACAAAAAAAAAACATTATTTATTTATTTAAAATATCTTGAAGAGAATTATAATTCAATAATAAGTAAATAAGATAGTACAAAAATGGAGAAGGAAAAACTGAATATTATTGTGCTTAGTTTCATTAATGTTTTATTCTGGTTTCACACTAGTTGGGTTTTGTTTCACTCCACTGTTTTTCCTTTTACTATGGTTTTATCCCACTGGGTTTTATGTCAATCTATTATGTGTACTCAGGTTTTAGTCTAGTTCCCAAGAATTCTCTTCTTCATTTTATTAAAATATATTTATTGCAGTGCTGCAAATGGTTGACATGTGATATCTCTGCACTCTAATTTTTGTTTAAAAAAATTTGATGTACAAAGGCAAAGATACAATATATAGACTACAGCACATATATTATATGTTATTAATGACTATCATAAAATTAAGAAGAGAATAAATAGAAAAACTGTAGATAAAAAGGAGATTTCCTCATAATACAATACTCCCTCTCAAAAGGATATTTCATCTGTAATTCTTGTTGCAAGATGATCTTTCTTGATACTAAATGTTTATAAGGTTTGTAGTTTTTGTAGCATCGGTAATATGGTGGGTTTAGGAAAAAAAAGGTACTCCTCTAATATAGTAATCTGTTGATGGATAATGAATTAAATAACATAGACGAGTTTGAGAGTTATTCTGCTCATGGGTTCTTCAAGGGAATTTTCTTGACAGGCACGCGGAAATGTTGAAAAGATCTTTATGTTGAGAAGTCCTTTTGTGCGATATGCTTTTTGTGCTTTTCGTTGAGTAGGATATCTCTTCCTCCCCTATTCTTCATAACTTTTTATTTTTTAACTTGTGGCTCTGCAACAAAATTCAGTTTTGTATATATTAGGAACCCAAGAATTGGATTTCGAAATAGTTTGAAGAAGAACACTAATATTTAGAAAATGATAAGAAATAATAGACGAAAATCTCTCAAGCAAAATATCCAAGAACGGATACGCTCCTCAAGGGCAAATACACCCTTCAACTGGAATTCCAGTTAACTTAAAACAGTAATAAAAAATAACTTACAGCCCTAAAAAGGCCCTTGCCTCCTAATTACTCTAATAACTAATCTAATTTCCCTTTATGCTACATCCTAACAATATATTGGTTTTGCTGTGAACAAGTGGGATTGGAAAAAGGATGCTATGTGTTGTCCTTTGTTTGGGGTGGATTTCCTTGGAACAGCTGTGATTGGAGAAGTTTCTCAAAGGATTTTATAAGTTTAATGTTAATTCTTCTGTTCTTTTTTATTTAACGGATTCATTATTCTTTCTCTTCTTGAGAACATGTGATTGTCTTTGCATAGAGAGCATTGCATTCCTATCATGTGTTATGCAAGATTGTTCCATTTTAGCTATTATTTTCATTATTTAGCTTCTTGTAAAATTGGATTACTTGTTATGTCAGTAAAAAAATAATTAAATGCCAGTTAATTGGTCAAAATTGCATTGGTCAAAATTGCATAAGTTTCACCATTTCCTTCATTTTGTTATTTTACTTCACCTACTAAAAAAGAACTTCATTTTGATATACTTGACAATGAAGAACTTACTACACCTACTAAAAAGAGTTTCGAGCATGTAATTGTTTACAATTAAACGACCGGAACTTAATTAATAAAACTATTTGATTACCTGGTCAATACTATTGCAAGTTATATTTTTTATATTTTGTGTTTTGGTTACAAGACTAACATCATTACAATAATATACACTCAGAAATTGATTTAATCAACGGAAATAAATAATTTTATTTTTACATTCTCCGAAATTTATTGTTACTAACAATCTATAAAATTTTACTAAAACTCAATTGTACTATTTTGGACCAGAATTCATTTGCATTATTCATTACCAAAATTTATTTTTATGAATTTTTTCCCTTAATTTATTTGTTTTATTTTTGTAAACCATCGCAAAATATTACATGATTTTAGGAAATTATATCAATTGTTAAATATTAATTATTAAAAAAATGAATTCTAAAAATAATTTTAACTACGTAACAGAAAAACTTAGAGACAACTATTTCTAACACCATTAAAGCAGTTTTATCAAGAATCATTGATGAATCTTTGTTGTAATTCTTCTCTAATCTCTATCTTTTCTATCTCTGTCATGAGTAACTAAACACTGTTTGTTAGGGATGAGTGAAAAAAGATGAAACCCTTATTTTTCTGATTTGATTTATAGTTATATGAATGAGTTTATTGAATAAATTTTCTCATCTCTGTGCTTAATGTTTTTTATTGCTTGATCAACTTTAAAATGTTTTACGATTCGTATTTTGAAACGGAAGTAGACTTTACGAATGCTTGAGATGACAAATTCATGATATTGTAGTATAGGGATAGATGCATGTCATGAAACCAATTGAATTATTTGCAGAGACAATAATTAATAAGAGAATTCATGTACTATAAAGTTTAATTCTAATATTAAATTAACTAAGGAATTAAGGGTTACTTTGGAATTAAAAGTTCTGTCACTAAGACATTATGGCAAGAATAATAAAGAGAATTCGGTAATAATAAAGACATTAGGGCAAGAAGACTAAGACATTAGGGGTTACTTTGAATTTTTTGTAATATAAATATATAGCCATCAACTATTTCCAAGGACTAAGTTTAGGAAATTATACCATGTACCATTCAAATTTAACTTTTACCCCCACAAAGGCAATGAATTGACAATTTTGCCCTCGTATAAATATTAAAACTTGTCATTTTTTTTTACTCTTTTATCATTTCACTTTTATGGTACAAAAGTGAGTACTATTTTTTTTTTTTTTTATGAAAAACTTTTTTCAAGTTTTCCGGTACACAAGTTACAATTCGGAAAACTTGGAAAAAGTTTTCCAGTACATAATATACACTCTGAAAAACTTATTTTCAAGATTTTCGGTACCGGAAAACTTTTTTCAACATTTCCGAAATACAGCTGGATACCGTAATACTTTTTTAAGTTTTCCGATAGTTACCGAAAAACTTGAAATCACAAGTTTTTCAGAAGTTTTTTAATTTCTATTTTTTAATTTTTTATTCTTTTGTTATTTATTTAATTTATTTTTTTAACTCATTATTAAAAAATATGTGTACGATAAAACTTTTTCACTAGTTTTCCGGTACATAAGAGTATGTTGATACACAACTTTTTTTAACTTTTTAAGCTTTGAAAAACTTTTAAAAAGTTTTCCAGTACACATCTTTTTAACCTTTGTACCAGAAATCTTATCAAAAAATTTTCGGTAATTTTCGAACCAGAAAACTTAAATTATTTAGTAGTTGATAAAATAGTAAAAAAAAATTAAAAATAAATTTGACATTTTTAAAATATTATAGGGATATAAGTAAAATTGAGGGATATATGATATAACTTTCCTAAGTTTATAAGAACTCGGGAGTGGGCCGAGTCACTAAAACAAAAGCCCATTACCACAGGGTTTATAAACATCGCATACGTACTTGAATTCTTTCTTTCTGCGTTAACATTACACTTCTAGCTTACAATGCTGTGTCGACATGTCGTTTGGTTTCATTGTCGTGTTCTTTTTCTCATTCTTGATTATTCAATTACATTCAGTCTTCCATAGAAAATATAACGTGTTCTGTCCTACAACATTCAATCTTCTGCTTGGCAGGTTCTTTTTCTCGTTCTTCATTATTCAAGAACATTCAATCTTCTGCTTGAGAAAAGAACCTTGATTGAGGAAACATGTTCTGTCACTCAATCTTCTGTTTGGCATGCTCTTTTTCTCATTCATGATTATTTCAAGAACATTCAATCTTCTGCGAAAAGAACCTTAATTGATGAAATGTGTTCCGTCCCAATACCCATTTTGTTACCGAGATTTTGAAAGAAACTTTTTAAATTTGTTACGATCATGGAGTTATACATGATTTTGGAATATTCATTCCAACAAAATTCGACCCATCTTGTTTATTATTGAGATATTATTTTTCTCGTTCTTGATTATTCAAGAACATTCAATCTTCTGCTGCTTGAGAAAAAAAAGACCCTTCGATTTTTTTAATCAAAATTTATTAGGGCATTCAAACCCTAAAAGACCGTGAATCACTGAAAGGTGGGATCTTTTTTCATAAAAAGCGGTGAAATTCATGACCCTTAACCCTAAAGTTGGAATTTTCGTTCCATCATATTTGCATCGATGCCTGGTGGGAAACTAGTTTTCTCATTCTTGTTTATCGAAGAACATTCAATCTTCTACTTGAGAAAATAAAGAACCTTAACTGAGCAAATGTGTTCTGTCCCAAGATCCTGTTTGGCCCAAATATTTCAAAATGATTTTTAAATTGAGTTTTGCACGATTTTAGAATTTTCATTCCAACAAATTTATGTGTCTGGTTTTTTTTATACCTATTAGGAACGATATCGGCCTACCCATTTTATCGTTCTTGATATATTCATGTCCTTCAATCTTCTGCTTCAAAAACCAGAGAACCATCCATTTTGTAAATCAAAATTTAACAGGTTATACAAAACCTGAAAGACTGAATCATTGCAAGATGAAATCTGTTTTCATAAAAAGGGGTATATGTCCCAAATGCAGAAAGCAGTGGATATACTTTGGTCTATAGATTTTGTAAGTGATGGATGCCTCAATGACCCTAGAGGGAAAATGCATTATGATCTCCTTATTCATAATGTAAGGAATACAAGTTTGATTTGATAAGTGAATTGAAATCTGAATGTCTTGATGGCCCAAAAATATGATGGATGATGCCTTAAAAATGAAAGTTAGTTGCTGTCTTATATACAATTTTAATATGTTTTTATTCAAAATGTAAAACATGGATGGATAATTTGATATCTTTTGTCTTGACGACCCTAGACCCTTGAATCTTATTTGTGCTGCAGAGGATAAACATTATGTTAAGGTTACTGGTTTACCTCATGGTTGGGATGTTTTGTTCTATATTTTTCAGTTCATTCGTGTCATTGTACTGTTTACCGTTATTGTATCGGTACTGGGTGGTCTTTTCTCAAGCCATTTTTGCATGATAGGGAGAAGAAGGTTTTGATGATTGTGATTCCTCTTCAGGTTTTGGCTAATCTGGCTTCTGTTGTTATTGGTGAGACCGGTCCTTTTATCGAAGATTGGGTTACTTGGAATCAAGTGTTTTTGCTTGTTGATATTGTTTGTTGTTGTGCTATTATTTTTCCAATTGTTTGGTCTATTAGATCTCTTAGGGAAACATCTAAGACCGATGGAAAGGCTTCTAGGAATCTTGCAAAGTGGACACTTTTTAGGCAGTTTTATATTGTTGTTATTGGTTATTTGTATTTTACTAGAATTGTTGTTTTTGCTTTGAGAACAATTGCTGCTTATAAGTATCAATGGGTGAGTAATGCTGCTGAAGAAACTGCTAGTCTTGCTTTTTACATTGTCATGTTCTACATGTTTAGACCTGTCGAGAGAAATGAGTATTTTGTCCTTGATGAGGAGGAAGAGGATGCAGCTGAAATTGCTCTCAGGGATGAAGAATTTGAGCTTTGAAGTAAAAGTTTCTGTTTATGAATTTTGCACTTGCCCTTTTTGTCGATCTCTCCCCAATGCCACAGATATCAGGTTGTTAGGCGAAATCAATACTGTATTTGTGGTGGTTGTGGTCCAGGTTCCTCTTTTTATCGGTTTTTCGCTTACCCTTTTCTTCATTGTTTCCCTCCCTCCAAGCCTTCAAATCAAATGTTAGAGTAGAGGAAGTGTCCATAAAGGAATACTCAATACTGTCTGTATGTCTAGCTTCCTTTTCTTGATGAATTCTGCGGGATGGACAAAGCTTTGATATATGTATGTCTCTTTAGAAATTGTACACTCAATTATTACTTACATCATGTTCTTTGACTGATCATTCTTCTGTGCATTTTCTGCTTGAGATTATGCTGAGGATATGTGTTGTACTTTTCTGTATTCATTGACTGGTTTCTTGCCTGAATCAAACTTGTCATAAATATTGTTGCCTTCCTTGACATTTAGCACTGGCGTGCAATTACATCTTGTTATGTTTCAATAGAATGTCTTGCAGTTTCATTTGGCATTCCTTTCCATAATTCATATTACTTTGATTTTGTTTTTAATATACAACAAGGTATTAGTAGTTTGTATGGGGTTCCTTTAAAGTCAGGGGCGGAAGTATATGGTTACTTGCAGAGGCTCCAACCCCTGCTGACTTTTTCTAAATTTTTATGCACCGATACATGTTAGTGTGTACATATAATAATATATTAATTCATTGTTTTTTGTCCTTTGGCATAAAAAGAACATTCAATCTTCTGCGAAAAGAACCTTAATTGAGGAAATGTGCTGCGTCCCATTAGTTTCACATAATAGCATATTCTTACATATAGAGGAGCTTTGTTCAATAGAGCATGCTAGGGATAGAAACTATGGAACAATAACAGGTGCTGGGGTTTTTTCTCGAAAGAATCACAACTATCAAGGTTGATTTGTTTACCATGCATGCTTTTTAGGCCAGGAGTAAATGTGTGAATTTTTTTTTTTATTTTTAATATCAGCTATAACTGCAAGTGCGGTTCTGAATGGACTAAAAGCAAGGAATCAACTCATTCTATATTTTTCATTCTGGTCTTATATTGCAATTTTAGTGTGTAAATATTGCTCTATTATCTTATTTTAGAAGTCAAGATATCCAAGACTCAGTTATGATAAAATACAAGATGATTTTGTCATGAACTCTTTGAAAAAAATAGTAAGTATACACCTCTATCTTAAATTTGAGAGGAATTCTCAAAATTTTCGGTTAAGTATGCACCTCTATCTTATATTTGTCTGATGCCATCTCTCAAATTGAAGATCAATAGCTAAGGTAAATTTTCAGTTGTACAAGTTGATTTGGGCTAATGCAACCATAGTGTGTACTAAGTTGTAATGATCGTATCATACATGTGAAATCTTCACAATGTTGCAGCCTGTTGCAATTCCAATATAAGCACACCTAACCAGCTTTGTTTCGCCACTGATTTTCCTTATGCCAAGGTATAATTATACCATAGTGCAGCTATATCATCTGTGCCAAAGTGTTGTCCCCAGAACATCACAATGTCACCTAGCTACTATCTCTTGGTGATAAACAAGTGGTAGTCTTAATAGATTGTGGAGCATCCCACAATTTTATTTCTTCTGTTAGTCAAAGAGGGAAGATAAGAACCAGAAGAAACTTCACCATACTATGTTGTAGTAGGAGATGGTAGAAACATTCCATGTGAGGGAACGTGTCCCCAATTGAAATTACTCATGCAAGAAATGGAGATACAACAAGATTTCTTCATTTTTGAATTAGGAGGTGTGTATGTGGTGTTGGGGATGGAATGGTCGTGTAGTCTTGGTGAAATTCGAACAAATTTCAAAGAGTTAACCATAAAAATTCCACTTGAAGGAGAATTGAGAACCAAAATTAGCACGAGCAGCAGCTTCATTCAAATCCAATGTGAAGGCGATTAGGGATGAAGGGCAGGGTATTTCCTTGGTGTACCAGAGTTTGGAAGGGGAACTAGAGATCAACACCCCTTGACCGGGTTGGATGTTGTCCTGAGAACATGACAGGTATTTTCCAATTTCCATCTTCAACTCTCTATTTTCATTATATTATGATATGCTTTTACTTCTAAGAACTTGTTTTCATTCACCTCCATTAACACCGCAAAAATTCGCATTAAAACGACACCGTTTAGTTAATCAAACCCTTATACGATAATTGCTTATTATTATTACATGCAGACTACGCGCAAGAACAAGAAATGGAGATTGAAGCATTAGAAGCTATACTCATGGATGAATTCAAAGGTTTTCTTTTATGCATATCTATACTATTTTATTTTCATAAAAAAGCTATTTTTATTTGTCTATTTGTTTTTCTATGTTGAGAAAAATGGCTTGATTTTTCTGTTCGATACTTCATGATGGTAGAAATACACTCTGGTGAAAGTGGTCTAAGTACTTCCAATAGGTGCTTCCAGATTAAGGTCACTGCTCAGGTAAAATGTTACTTCATTCTTTTACTGCAGTTTGTGTGCGTGTGTGAATGTAGTGGCAAATCCAGGACCCTGGCTCAGATGGTGCAAAAAATGATAGTACTTTCAGATTTTAGGTGTGTTGGGCTTAAGGTACAAAAAAAATCTAGGGTGGTCAGAGTGTAAAAAGAGAAAATAGGAGGTATTGGTGCAACTTTTCAAAGTTCAGGGTAGGCAGGCGAACATCACCATACATGGGATCTGCCCCTATATATATTATAATCATGATTTTAAATTTGTATAATATTTTTAATCAATTGAAGAATATAACGACATACTTTGATATGCGTAAAATGTAGCTGGCCTCGCCTAACCAAAGAAAACCTTTTGTTGCCGTTGAAGTCTATGGTAGAGTTTGTATCATACATTCCATTTTAGCTGTCAGTTTTATTAGAAGAATTGTGTTCTAATTTATTTGTTGTTTTCAAATTTCAATGCAACCTTAACTATTGTTTTGTCAATTATACTCTTCTCTACTTATTGCAGAGAGAGAAGTATGTGCAATATGATAATGAACAGTCAAGGGTATCATAGAAAAAAGACAATTAATTTCATCAAAAAACAACAAAATTTGTTGACTTTCTTGTTTTGTGTAAAACAACTTTAAACAACATTTAAAAAGGCTTAGAGATAGTAACCTTTTTGCTAGTGGGAGCTTCAAAGTTAAAATAAGTCGCGTTACTTCACTTACGAAAAGGTTCTTATAAACTTGTAGATGTTTATGGAGAAGTTGAATGGGAGAGCTTTTCAAAAACTTTTGAGATGCATAGGCTTATTTCAACTTACGGGAAAAGTTAGGGTTCTTTTAATATATATGTTTCTACAAGTGCTTCTTGAGAATTAGCTAAACTGGTTTTATGTCATAGATAGTCATAACTGTTGATATTATGCATATACTATGGAATCAATCTGTGCCTGAGTTATATTGTTGCTAATAATATGTTTTGACTACTTGAGCAAAATTTATCTTTGTCTTCATTATTTAAAAATAAGAACAGAACATTTTCCTGTTGTATGTGGCTGTTGAACTTAATTGCAATTATTTGGAGTTATTTTAGTGTTTTTTCCGGCAAAAGGTAACTTGCTGTACACAGTTCAATGGAATTCAGCGTTACTGGATATAGAAGTTGGGTTCATTTCCATTACTTCTCCCTTTCTTTGACTAAAGTAATGTGCTTAGGCAACTGAGATATCTTCCTCGTCACATAAATTCGCAAAAGTGACCCTTCTATTTGTCTTTGTTATGCAAATGAACAGCCACAACGAATGTTGTTAGTGAAAACTGAGACCGCCTAAGAATTCCACACAACACCTTCTTTCATCTTCTATGTACGAAACCATCGGCCGTTACACTTTGAAAAATGACATTTTGCCACTGATGCGACTGTTCTGTTCAGTTCTGATCAGCTCGCTCGTCGTTTTGGAAAAACTTACTTTGTTTTTGGAATATTTGCGCCGAAACCTTCAAGAAGAACTGTTAGTTTGCGCGTCATTCCAAAGTTGACGTCGACCATTTCAAGGTTTTGGTGAGACCTTTCGTTGACTTTTGTTTTGTGTCGTTTTTGACTGTTTCAAGTCTTGAAATTATTATTAATTATGATACATTGGTTTACATGCTATGTGTAAATTATTTGTCATGTTTTCGTTTATTCTATGCTGGTGTGCGGGCTCGTTTGCTAAGTGATGTGAATTTGCTGTAAAGCTCGATTTGAGGTAAAGTTTGAACTCTATTGGTTGTAATCATTGATATAGTACGAGTGAGACAATTGAGAATGTCTCATTTCTGTATGTAGTTTGGGGTGAAGACAAATGTCGAGTCATATTGAGTCTAATAAATGAACTAAATAATGAATTTGGATCCTCTCATGCTTGAATCAAATATAAGGGAATTATGTTCACCATCATACCATTAAAATGTATTGGCATTTACAGCTTAAAAAATTATAAACGGAGTCTAATACATTTTAATGGCGAGATGATGAACATGACCCGTTCATGTTTAATTCTTACTTGAGATGATCCAAACCCCTAAATAATTAAGAGGATTTAGGGTGTTAGGGTTTAGATATGTGTGTTTATGTGTTGTGCACTAGTGAACTTTCTGTTTAGTCTGCATATGCAGTTTTTAGTCTATCCTTTTATCCGAGCCTGTACGTTGCTTCCCTTGGAGAAGGGGTATCTTTGGAGGCTAAACTCTTAAGCAGGTGAGTAAATTTTAGTTAAACCTGTTGCAAATGGTTTTCCTTCACTTGGTAGTATTTATGTACCCAATCTTATTACATTGCAGAAACGAGGCAACATTGCGTCAAAGAGAGGTAACATGGAAATAACTTTGCAGCATATCATACAACCTACGATATAGTTAATTTATGTTATTAAGTGAATGGAGATGGAGCTATTGTTTAGCAAAAAAGTAGGATGTGTTGTTTCTTATCCAGTCCCTTATTATGGCAGTTTTATTTTTGATAGGCTGCACTTAAAGTTCCAGAGACTCTAACGACGGAGTTGATAAGGAAATCACATCAACTTTTTAAAATATTCTCAATACAGGCTACCATTTATGGTTTAACTATTTCCTCACAAATAGAATGCAAAAGTAGAGTCTGAAGCCGCAGTGAGACAACTTAAAGGAGCTGAATCTGAGGTGAAAGCCCTTCGATCAATGACACAGAGAATGATATTAACTCAGAAAGAAATTTGCTGGAATCCAATGATATTTGTAAGTTATTTGGGATACTCATTATATAAACTACCTTTTCAGGAGGAAGTCGTTCTTAATAGGTGTTGGCTAGCTCGTTATTGGGGTTTAGCCGCAACGTATGGTAAGATACTGTCTGGTTTAGCCTCATTTTCTTCTTGTTCTTTTGGTGGTGTGATTATAGCGTCTCTTCATGACATGACAAACAAGTCATTTTGATATCAATTGGTTAATTTGGTTCCATATGCTAATCACTCATCGCTACCATATGTCAACCATAGGTTCCATGTAAGATGAATGAATGAAGAAATGATTTGAGAGTGACTTGCAATAGAAAACTACCACCTAAACTTAAATCAAAGGTTCCATGTAAGATGAATGAACGAAGAAATGATTTGAGAGTGACTTGCAATAGAAAACTACCACCTAAACTTAAATCAAAACTTCACCGCACAATTGTAAGACATAAAATGCTGTATGAGAATAGATGTAGGACAGCAAATAGACAACAAGAAAGTAATTTGTTTGGAAACAAATCTGAAAAAAGTGATTATATTTGAATGGAAAAGTAACTCCAAGAGCTATTACAGCAAGGAAAATAACACCCAGAGCTATAGCTTCTTCAAACAAGATAGCTTCTTTCTCCCTGGGCTTTCACTCCAAAACCGACCAAATGCTTCTTCTCTCCCTCTCGCGCACATGCTAAAATATCACCTTTTTGCCCACTGTGAGCATGCGTGGGACATGTTTTGGGCCTAAAAATTTTGTGGCAGCGTAGAATCAGGAGATTCTGCACACAATGGAGATGGTTTCGTCGAAAAAATTGTTTGAAAATATATGTGATGGCGGCAGTTGTGGTTGGAAGAGACAATAGTTGGTAAAAGGAAGAGATGACATTGGAAAAGAGAAAACATTTGAAAATAAAGGAGTGCTCAATGAGAACACGGCAATGAAATAGTGACCGAAAAGATCAAGGAGGAACAAAACTCCTTCCTATAATTTCTGGCTGTACAAAAAATACAAATAAATACAAATCAGAATCATATCAAATTTGATTTATTATCATAAGTCGCTGCTTTAAAATACATTGTTTTGTGTGTAACTCATCTGTGTTTTACTATGTTTGTGAATTAGGAGCCAAGGTACTTCTATGTGCAAAGATGCAGGGCTTCCATCAATTGTTGGAGAAGACCCCACATCGACGACGATGGTTTCGGAGAAACAAAGTGTAAAACAGAATGTTGAGTCTGAATTGAATAACGAATCGAAGTAAAGTGTAAAACAGAACGTGTAAAATAGAATGTTGAGTCTGAATTGAATAACGAATTCATTGGAGTGGGTTGAAATGAAAGTCAAGTGAGTTTGCGAACACATCTATACCTTTATATATTTTGAATTCATGAGTTTGGCACCAAACCTTGTACAAATATATATTTTGGATTCATGTTTAAAGTTTGTTTTCATTTAGAAATTCATCCTATTATAAAGATCTAGATTTAGAAATCGTTGTACCTAATGCATAATATTATTTTTTAATGAATAACTGTCATTTCCGTATACATAGTAATTTACCGCAAATACAAAGAGAATATCTTATTATATCCTTGATATATCGTGTAATATTTTAATTTATCTTTTATGATCAGTTTACCAGTATACCCAATAATTTACTGTTAGTTTATCTTTTATGATCAGTTTACCAGTATACCCAATAATTTACTGCAAATACAAAGAATATATCTTATTATATCCTTGATATATCGTGCAATATCTTAGTTTATCTTTTATGATCAGTTTACCCGTATACCTAATAATGATCAGTTTACCCGTATACCCAATAATTTACTGCAAATACAAAGAATATATCTTATTATATCCTTGATATATCTTGCAATATCTTAGTTTATCTCTTATGATCAGTATACGTTTTTAGAGTCTTTCATTTATCTTCTGAATATTAGTTTTTGCATTACGTAATTATTATTAGAATTATCTCTAATAATAAAACCGAAAAAAATACATAATTCAAATTATACACAGCATAATTCAAAACTCAAAATAATGCTCCAAATTATAACATATTTAATGACTTACGTGAATAAATTTATTGAAAATAAAAAAACATAATTAATTATTGCTTTATTTTGTTTTAATGTATATCCAATAGAATACATAATTCAAATTATACACAGCATAATTCAAATTATACACAACAGTAAATTCATATAATTGGTTTTGAATGATTTCTGACTCAAAATAATGCTCCAAATCATAACATATTTACATTTGAACATATTTACATTTGAAGTGATGACTTATGTGAACAAATTTATTGAAAATAAAAAAACATAATTAATTATTGCTATATCCAATAGAAATTTGCGAAGGTAGGAAATTTTTAAATATTAAGATATAGGTGTATATAGCCAATAGAAATTTGCGAAGAAAGATAGGAAACTTTTTAATATTAAGATATAGGTGTATATAGCCACTCTAAAATTTTTATTAATTTTTTAAAAAATAATTGAAAATGGAGAAAATTTTCACGTAAGAATTTGATTGAATGCACTAAGTAATAATTTTTATTAATTTTTTAAAAAATAATTGAAAATGGAGAAAACTTTCATGTAAGAATTTGATTGAATACACTAAGTAATAATTTGATTGAATATATGAAAATATAGTTTTGTTACGACTGACACCACTACTCAAATTTTTTTAATAACTTTTTAAAAAATACTATTAATTTTATATTTATCTAGATGAAACATTTTATTTGTCATAATAATCTTTAAAAAAAATACTATTACTCTTATTTTATCTATAATAACATACATTTGAATTATAATTTTGTCAATTGATCTATTTGATATATATTATGATTCAAAATGGAGGAAACTTTTAGATAAGAATTTGATTGAATGTATGAAAATAGTTAAATTTTATATAAAAAAAATATTTTGTTAAAAAAATTAAAAAATGAATATTTATTAATTGTGACAAAGTTGTGAAAATCAAATTATATAAGTCTATAAGATAATTGTTGTTTAACATATGCTATATGAATTTCGACTAGAAATTACTTGATATAGGTTAATAAATATGTTAATTAATATAGATATGGTAGTATATGTTGTAATTTTGGGATCTATAATTGGTGTATTTTATGGGTTGAATTGTAGTTGCTGGGTTATCGTTGTTGAAATGTATATTTGAGTCTAATATGTTAAGATCACATGCTATATGTGCATATTTTCTTGTCATGCATTATGTAGATTGTATCATATAAATTGTTATGTGTAGATCACCATATAGATTGTTATGTGTAGGTTCCCATTGCATATTACATAATGTACATTGGTACAAATTTGATCTACTACCTCTTTCCAATATATATATATATATATATATTTTGTAAATTTACAACTTAAAATTTTTATATATAATACAATATTATAATTTTTATTTATATATTAAAATTTTAAAATTTCAACAATCCGTAATTTCTTTTATGTACATAGACCCTTTAAGAACAAATGTTATAAAAGCGCTCATAGCCAAAAATATTATATAGACTAAGTATTGCAATTAAGTATTATTGTTTAAAACTTTTCATTTTAGTTGTTGTTCTTGTGATCTTATAATTTTTTTGGCAAAGGTTTAGAAGGGGATGATATGAAAAAGATGGCTGATATCTCACACTAGCATTTAAATATAGAGGAATTTTAACGTTTTTGTTATTTATTTAGTTTTTTTTTTTTTTTATAGTTGAGCGAATTAGATTTATGAAACTTATGCAAGTAATGATGCCATTTCCATTATTATATATTAATATAATAGTAAAAAATTGGACAAACAACGACCTATACATTATAATAAAGCAAGCTTTATATTATATCAAGTATGACACTTGTCCTTTAATCAGAGTGTTTAAGATAATTTAATCTTTATATTAATAAAAATATATAATTGGAGCACAATACTATTACTTCACTTATAATTTTTTTTGAATGGTTCCAAGTGAAAACTCACATCTCTATAAAGATTTAAAAATTGGAGCATTCATGACCCCTGTATTTTCAACAAAATTGATGTCTTCTATCTTCCCATTTCTCTTGCTTGAATTTCTCTTTCTCTTTTGCTTTTCACTTCTCCTAATTGCTCATGCTTGTCTTTCGTATTCCCAATAAAAGAGCATAATTCATTGAACTTTTGTTATTCAGATATACCTTTATCTATTTATAGTTTTTATTGTCTACTTTTGAATGCATACAAGTGATGATTTTTAATTTGATGTTTCCCTTTTAATTTGAAATCAAATTGTTGGGTTCTCTTTTATTTATTAAGGATTAAACAAAATAAGTGACTCTCTCAATTGTTATTCTTACTTTGATACTAAACCTCGCAACTTTTGGCTTTTTATGGACATACTATTTTTTCAGGACTTTGAGACGAAATGATGTAATGAGTTGCGGATGTTCCTAGTGTTTTCCCTCTCTAATCAGTAAGATTGTAGCGGGTTATGTAGACATATTATGTAGACAAAAATATATTTTAAATAATAGTTAATAATTGATATATATAATAAGACAACATTATATTTGTCAATGTCATAATTTATCTCTGTGCGCACGGGTTACACATTAGCTAGTAATATTTTATGTTCAAGAGAAATTAAATATTTTGTCCACAGAATGTCATAAGGCAGTAATAAAAGTTTTAACTTTATAGTTTCAAACGACATAAATTCATCTATAACTTAAGAGGTCATTTCTTTTTATTCACTCTTCTTTATTAATCTAGATTTCCAAATTAGGAAAATTGACTTTTGAAAAAAAAAAATCATCGGAATCTCCCACAATTATATTTCTATCTCATAATAATGTACTTTTTTAAAACATAATAATGTATTTAATGGAAATTAATTTATATATGTTTTGAAAATTTTAAATTTCTTTTTTAAAAAATTCTGTGCGGTCTAAAAATTTTAAACTTTAAGTTTTTCTATAAAATTTAAACTTTAAATTTTTCATAACACTATGTGTTATTATGAAAAACTTAATTATGCTCTTAAAAAGTGTTTTTTTAATATTAACTTTTAAAAAAAATGGCCGGTTATCAAATTTGTTTTGTTTTGATTTTTTTTAAATTGAAAGAATTATATAATAAATAAGTACAATATTAGATTTTTTTTAAACATCGAATATATATTAAAATATAGACTTAGCTTTTTATAATTTTTTTAAAATTAATTTGCAAACACAGTGGTTCCATAAGTTTATTACTATCAAATATTTTCTTCAGAGTAAAATAAAAATAAAATTAAAAAGTTGATATATTTAATTAAAAATTAAAATTAAATAAATTAAATTTTAAGTTATCATTTTTATCTATATTTCATTCTCTAATAGTTTTAAGTAACTTAAATTCAGCGCAATGAATAAGATTATGCAATGAGAATAGTGTGAACCATCTAATCATAATTGAACGATACAAAATAAGACAGATTTGAATCTAAACTATCTGATTCCATGGAATTCGAGTTCAATATTTAGATTTTTTTTATTATTATATCGTCTTTTTTTTAAAAAAAAACTAACTAATATAGCATTGAAATTTATATATTAAAATGTTCTCTTTTTATTTTTTGCTTTCAAGAAGTTGCATCTCCGTCCTGCGACCACCTAAAGGATGATTTTTTTTTCTTTCAATAGAAGGACGCATCCCTGAGATGCGACCTTCTACTAAAAAATAAAAAATTATAGTTTATAGATGGTTGCAGAATACGACCTCCTACTAAAAAATAAAAATTAAAGTTTATAAATGATCGCATTTCGGAGATGCAACATTCTACTATATAAAGTAAAATATTATTTTTCATGTGATCGCATCCGAAAATGCGACATTCTAAAAGTCGTATGACATTTTAGTATATATTTTTTTTTAATGTAGAGTATAATTATTAATTTTTTTAAAAGAGTAATATATATATATATATATAACCAATATTTACGGAGAATAGTTTACTATACTCTATACAATGCAGCTTTTAAGAAACTCTCGGGAGATTCATTTTTGCAGTGTTTATTTTGAATACCGAAACTCTGGTACCAACTGTGTACTACTATGTTCAATGTTGCGCTTTAATATACTCTATTCATTAAAAGAAGGGAAATTTTATAGATAGCACTGTTCCTGTTCTCAAAATTAAATGGGTGGTGTATATATGATTTAGCAGTTACAAAATGAGGGAAAAAAAGTGAAATGACAACATGATTATAAATCATTAAAGCAAAAAAGACTTACAAAAATATTGGCTGGGTCCAAACACAATAGCCAATAGGATTTTATTTTTGTGAAAACTAATAGGATATTGTTAAATAGATTAAGCAATGTATATGATTGCAATCTGAGCAGTAAAAGTTGCCTTTATATGAATAAAGGATAAGGATAATTGGTTTTGATACTTTTAAATAAGAAATCTAACAGTTCATAGACACAGGTCGTTTGCATATGGAGTTATAGACCGAGATAATTTATTATAATATTTTTTTATAAAAAATAATTAAAATTATAAAAAAATATCAAAATAAAGGAAAAAAGTTTTGGTGTCGTAGAATGTAGCATCTCAAGGATGCGACTATGTACATGTATTAAAAAAAATTCTTCATTTTAATAATTAAATAATTATTTATTTAATAAATTAAAAATAATTAAAATATTTAAAAAAACAAGATATTATTAATAAAATAAAATACATTAAATTGAAAAAAAAAATGCAGTTAGGTAGATGTGTCAAAATAAGTAACTTGTTATATTATTTTAACAACTTCATTCTATTTTAAAGATAAATTTATATTATTTTAACAACTATCTCCTAGTTTGTAGATAAATTAGCTACTTAATTTTACTTTGTTAACAGCTTCCTCTTATTTTTTCTGAATCTAATAAATAAAAATTAATAAAAATAATAATAAAAAAAATAAGTATACATAAAAATAGTAAATTATATTAATAACATCAAACAAAATACACTAAATCGAAAAAAAATATATCAAATTTGAGTAGATGTGTCAGCACCGTTTGAACAATGTTTCCTAGTCTGACCAGAGACCCGACATAATCCACAATTTTTTTTGTACTTTTTATGTAGTATCCATTTCTGTTTTAATGCGTTTACTCTTTGGGAGATCTTTCTTGACTCTCCGCATTTGAGGATTGTGACACACTTTAACACCTTCGTATTCTGGCCAATACCCTTTGTTTGGTATAGGTTGCAACATTTCTTCGTAGACTTTTAATATCGTTTCCACCTTGTACACATCTGGTATAAGACTCCAATAATCATATTTTATGTTATAACATGCTGTTATAGCATATGAACAAGACATATGTACAACTTGATATTTTCCACAGTCACACCAATTTTTGGAAAGGTTGACAATGAAATGACCAATTGGTCGCCTTTATCTTGGATTTACTGTCTCGTGCACCATGAAAGTATGGTTTCTCCGATCAAAACTATCAACTTTATGACTATTGAATTTACGTATTTCGGATTTCATAAAATTTATGCATTTTTCAGTGTAAACCTAACTAGAAGCTAAAATTGATGCGTGTAGTTTTCCCTTTGTTGGAAATAGTGTCCTTGTCTTATAATAAGTTGATTGGACCAAAGCAGTGATGAGAAGGTTGCGAGTGCCTTTTAATACTTCGTTTATCGACTCCACGAGGTTGGTTTTCATGTTACCCTAACGGCTACCTCCATCAAATGTTTTAATCCAACTTTCTCGCGGTATATTGTCTAACCATTTTATAGCCTCCTAGTTTACTATGTCGATTTCACTTCGGTATATCTTACGTAGGCTCATTAATTGAGAAACCTGTATTGACACAATAAACAATCCATCAAAAAATTATTAAAAATTACACTAATTAAAAAGTAAGAATGAAATTATTACCCATATCAATAACTTTTTTCTTCAATGCATTATCTTTAAATTCTCTTGAAAAATTTTGTGAAATATGTCGGACGCATAACACATGCTTTGACGGATGATTTTGCCACCCATTATTTGGATATTATAAGCATTTTTAATGGATTTGTGTCTATCTGAAATCAAACAAATGTTGGCTTGTGGATGAACGTATTTTCTCAAATTTCTCAAAAAGAAACTCTAACCCTCTCTTGTCTCACCTTCCACAAGAGCATAAGCAATAAGAATTACATTTTCGTTTCCATCATGTGCAACTGCTATGAATAGAGTCCCCTTGTACTTGCCGTACAACCAAGTCCCATCCACTTGTACAACTTGTTTGCAGAATTTAAACGCAGATATGCACAGAACAAAAGCCCAAAATAGTCGATGAAAGATCTTTATCCCACTTATCAAACTATTCTCATGATAAGCTGGAATTGTTTCCATTTCTATTTTGGTTCCTGAAGCAAACGTTCGCATAACCAACAACCATTATGGGAGTTGATTGTAAGACTCTTCCCAATTGGCATAAATTTGATCGATCGCTTTATTTTTTGCTATCCAAGCCTTTCTATAACTTACTATGTAGTTGTGCAAAGTCTGAATCTGAGCAATAATGACTTTCACTTTGATTGAAGAGTCCACTTTCAGAACTTGCATTACACTTGAACATATCATGTCAGAGTCGAGTTTCCGATGATCTTGTGACAATGCAGAATTTGTGCATGTATGAGGTAGATTCAATTTACCAATCACCCACAATTCACTCTTTTTGCGTTTTGAAGCTCTGCATTTATACAAACAATTTGGACTTAAACAATTAATAACATACATTTTCGAATCTGATTTTTGTATCGCAAAATTCAATGATTGTTTTAAATGGTAATGTTTGATTGCATGTACGCATTCCTCCTTGTTTGCAAACTTCATTCCAATTGCAAGAGTTCCATCTATTGTTGGGACTTCGTTAAAGAACATGTGATCAAATTCAGGTGAAATGGTGGATCGAATACATGTATGATAGGTTGGTCTTCTGATTCTATATCTCCGTCAACATCAATTTCGTCGTCAGAATCACCAGATGATTCATCAAAGTATGTTTCATCCTCTTCACTGTAACTGCCTAATTCTTCCTCGCTGATATTATATAAGACACTTAGCGAAAGACCGCATTATGGACTTGTTGGGGGAGATTCATGATAGAGTTGAAAACTATCCGGATGAGTTTGTTCAATTTGGCTAGAGTATGGTTCATAGTGTTGTGATGGAGAATATAAGTCGGGTTGATAAGGTGTGTTTTGATCAATGTTTATTGATGCAGGACCATCCTAAAATGTAACATATAACTCGATGGTGTCGAGTTGTGACCATTGTGCATAAACATCAAACATCAGTTAAACATCTCCGTCATCGCAAACCTTCATTAGTTCAAACCTTGTTGTATTTTCACCAAAGAACACAATGTGTCGATAAATTATATCAGTTATCATGACTTTGTCGTCGAGCTGTAAAAAAATTTCAATGACATTCTTTATACGAGCAAGGTTGCTTCCAGAATGTACTTTGAACGCCTTTTTATAATCACTTACAAGTGTTTTACCTTCAACTCCGTCGAGAATTGAACCTTTGTAATAAACAATACAAATTACATGTTGGGAAGCCATAATTAAGTAATTGATTAAGTATGAAATGTTAAAAGGTATGGTGAGATAAAAGGTGTGGTGAGATAGTATGATTTAGTTTTCTATTTATACAAGGTAGTAAGGTGTATGTATTCTTTAATAGAATAATTTGATTGGTTGAAACCAAATCACAAGGATTTGTACTGCACCATCAACAACCGTTGATAAATTATATTGAAGGAACAAAATTGAATCTTTAATAGAATAATTTTATTGGTTGAAACCAAATCACAAGGATTTGTATTGCACCATCCACAATCGTTGATAAATTATATTGAAGGAACAAGATTGAATCTTTAATAGAATAATTTGATTGGTTGAAACCAAATCACAAGGATTTGTACTGCACCATCAACAACCGTTGATAAATTATATTGAAGGAACAAGATTGAATCTTTAATAGAATAATTTTATTGGTTGAAACCAAATCACAAGGATTTGTATTGCACCACCCACAGTCGTTGATAAATTATATTGAAGGAACAAGATTTAATCTTTAATAGAATAATTTGATTGGTTGAATCCAAATCATAAGGATTTGTACTGCACCATTCACATCTGTTGATAAATTATATTCAACGAATAAGATTGAATCTTTAATAGAATAATTTGATTGGTTGAAACCAAATCACAAGGATTTGTACGGCACCATCCACAGCCGTTGATAAATTATATTCAACGAGTTAGATCAAATTGTGGCCTGGGGATGCGATGTCTATAGAAAATCGTGGTCTGGAGATGCGACCCCTTGAACAGATCGTGGCCTGGGGATGCGACCCCTTGAACGGATCGTGAAACCCTTACAAATCGTTGCCTGGGGACGCGACTTATATAAACACCTCCATCCATTCTTGTTTATCACATCTATTTCTTCCATTGTTGTTTATCACAACTATTTCTTTATACATTCAAAGTTATATCAACGTTGTTTTATCAAAATTTCTCTTTTTCTCATGGAATTATCTACGAATCACAGAGCTAAAATTCAATACATTAAAACATTTGTAAGTATTTTATATATTTACTTTATAGTTTTTTAGTGTCATTGATTATTTTATTTTTGTTATATATTATTAATTTCAAATACCCTTAAAGGACAAACTGAAATGTCATTGTCATGTTAACAAAAAATCAAATGAAGCCATATTACCGTATTTGCAAGAGGCTGGATTTGGTGAAGTGATCAAACTCGGAAACTATAAAATAGATGTCGGTCTGATTACTGCTATGGTTGAGAGATGGAAACCAAAAACTCATATGTTTCATCTTCCAATAAGTGAGTGCACAATAACTTTAGAAGATGTATACTACATTTTAGGATTTAATGTTTCTGATTTTTTTGTTAGCGGTTCGAATTTTGTGAACGTTGGAGAAGTTTGTCAAGCTTACTTAGGAGTTATCCCACCTTAGGGAGCAACAAAGGGTAATTTTATTAAATTAAAATGGCTGACATTTGACGATGTTGGTGAAAATGCATCTGTAGTAGAAAAACAAGTATCATGTCGAGCATACATCCTATGTATGATTGGAGGGTTGTTGATGTCGGACAAATCCAACAATCGTGTACATTTAAAATATATTTCACTATTAGGGGATTTAAGTAAAGCATCCCAATATAGTTGGGGTCCAGCATTTTAGCAACACTTTATAGAGAACTATGTCTTGCTACGAAACCCGGTGTAATGTCTATAGGAGGATGTGCATTGTTGTTGCAAAACTAGGCATGGTATTGTTTGTCTTGTGTCGCTCCAGAATCACCTAATGCATGGATATTTCCACTTGCACAAAGGTAACTATTGCAAATAAATTTTATATTTTTTTCTTTTTTTTAAAACTAACTACTTACCATATTACTAATTCTATTATATTTTTTATTTTTTATATATTCGACAGATTTAATTGTGGTGGTCTAAATTTCAGTAAAGTTCCTCGTAACGACTTAGAAGGATACCGAAAAACAATCGATCACATGATGGTTGAGGAAGTAATATATTCATTCACATTTATTTGCAATTTTTTTAATTATATTGTTTTTTATACTTCTTATATTTACTTTAGCTTATTTTTTACATATCAGTTTTATTGGAGACCGTACCTCGGGTTCCAACACGAAGTTTCCGAATAAGAGATGGACAATTGGACTGCATGTACCTATCTACATTGTTATCATATTGTTGAAAAACATCATACCGATAGAGTCGCACTTCAATTAGGCTTCCATCAACAAATATCACAGCCACTAGAGGACATGAAAATCTACCGTGAGATCGACATGAGGCGTGTCATTGATGATAATTGGAACTGGCTTTGGAGGGAAAAGATTAAACATTGGAATGAGCTTAGCGTGTTGCAAGGTAAAATCGTAGAAGGTGTTTTATGCCACAACACAGAATATATGAATTGGTTTAGACAACACACTAAATTATTTATATCTATCGAACAATATCTGCGTGATCCCCGTTTGCAACCGTCATCATATCCTCATGTGCAATCGACCTCCTAATCAACCTGACAAGAACAAACCATGCAAGAAACAATAGAACCATCTTTATCATCACCACCGCCACCACATGTACATATATATGCATAAATGCCGACTCAGTATTACGTTATGTCGGTGCCAGAAATACCAACCCCCAGTCATCCAACAGAACGTGAGATTTTCTATAATTTATTTGGAACTCAGTGCACAACTCATGAGTCGGCTTATGCTATTTTTGATTCCATGTATAACCTCGAGACTCAAAATTATATGGAGACATGTGGTAGTGGTTCTAATCCACCTACAAATTACAATGAGGATAATGATCAAAATGAGGATCAATCATAACAACTTCAACTCGACGAGTTCGACGAAATCCTAAATGTAAAACTGGAGGTCATTTAGGTGGACATCATTAATTTAAATTTGATGTATTTTTTTCTTCAATTTGATGTTTTTTTATTTAATGTATTTTGTTTGATATTATTAATATAATTTACTATTTTTAAGTATAATTATTATTATTTTTATTAATTTTTATTTATTAGATCCAGAGAAAAATATGAGGAAATTGTTAACAAAATAAAATTAAGTGGTTAATTTATCTACAAAATAGGACAGAGTTGTTAAAATAATATAAATTTTAGTTGTTAAAATAATATAACACTATATTTATTTTAGCACATCTACTCAACCACATTTTTTGTCTTCAATTTAATATATTTTATTTTATTAATAGTATTTTTTTAAAATATTTTAACTATTTTTAATTTATTATGTACACAATTATTCAATTGTTAAAATGAGAAGAAAAAAAAGTTAATACCGTGTATATGGTCGCATCCCCGGGATGCGACCTCCTACTACACCAAAAATAATCTCCCTAACAGAACAGGTAAAAAAAATAGAATATTTTAATATTTTTTTTTATAATAAGGTATTTTAGTTAATTTAAAAGAAAAAGATATTATAATAAATCATCCGAATAATAATCTTTTTTAAATAAATTATAGTGAATAATAATGTTCTACGGCAGCAAAAGATAAAGTTACTTGAGACTCCAACCAAGCAAGAGTATTGGACCAAATATATATATAGATCATATAAGTAACAAAATTAAAAATACTGTAATATTGGTTTTCTTTTTTTCCAAGGTATCATTGGTTAGAATTTGGATTTTTTATTATCATATCTTTTTTAAAAAATTTTACATCATATTGTCCTACATTAAAAAAAAAAAAAAACTAAAATGTCCTACTTTTTAAACCCTATAGATCATCGCATCCTTGGCCTGCGATGAAGTGAAGAAAAAAAAATTTAGATGTAATAGGAGGTTGCATCCTGAGAATGCGACTTTAAATAAATAAAAAAAATTCATTTTAGCAATTGGAAAATTATTTATTTAATAAATTAAAAATGATTATAATATTTAAAAAAACAAAATATTATTAATAAAATAAAATGCATTAAATTGAAGAAAAAAATGTGGTTGACTAAATGTGGCTGAAAAACAACGTGTTATATTATTTTAGCAACTCCCTCCTATTTTGTAGATAAATTTAAATTATTTTAACAAATGTCTCATGTTTTGCAGATAAATTAACAACTTAATTAACGACTTCCTCCTATTTTTTTCTCCGGATCAAATAAATAAAAGATAATAATAATAAGTAAATTATATTAATAAAATAAAATACATTAAATTGAAGAAACAAAATACATAAAATTGAAGAAAAAAATACCACAAATTAAAAAAAAATACATCAAATTTAAATTAATGATTTTCATCTAAATATCCTCCAATTTCAATATGTGGTATTTTTTTTCTTTAATTTAATGTATTTTATATTATTAATATAATTTACTTATTATTATTATTATTATTATTATCTTTTATTTATTAGATCCGGATAAAAAAATACGAGGAAGTTGTGAACAAAATAGAATTAAGTTGCTAATTTATATGCAAAACAGAATACAATTGTTAAAATAATTTAAATTGTCTACAAAATAAGAGGATGTTGTTAAAATAATATAACAAGTTATTTGTTTAGACACATTAGTCAACCACATTTTTTTTCTTCAATTTAATGTATTTTATTTTATTAATAATATTTTATTTTTTTTGAATATTAAAATTATTTTTAATTTATTAAATAAACAAATTTTCAATTGCTAATGAGGAAAAAACAAATTTTGAATCAGTACATGATGGCATACCAAGATGTAATCTCCTACTACATCTAAAAAAATTCTTCACCTCGTTGCAAGCCCGATGATCTATAAGATTTTATAAGTAGAGCATTTTAGTATTTTTTTTTTCAATATAGAACAATACGATGTAAAGTTATAAATAAATAAAAAAAAAGAAATATAATAATTAAAAATGGTTAGAATTTAAAGACTATAACCTTCAATATCCTAGAAACCAAATTTAGAATTTAGAGACTATTAAAAGTTGATCTCTCTCGGTCTATAATCTTTTCATTCCAACTTATAATCAAGAAACCAAATTATGTGGCAATCGTGCAACATTTTGGTTGAAATATGATTATTTTAGTAATATGCATGCCAAACAAAGATCCTAGAAAGTCACCAATTAAACAAAGGAAAAATCATCAATATCGAATCCAATAAAAAGTATATACTTTTTTATTACAGCTCTAGACTCAACGAAAAGCTCCCCAAATTGGTCCCACACAAAGTGCTTATAGTCAATATCCATAAGCTCTCTGCTCTGCCCCTACTCATCTATCTATGATCCAAATTCCTATGTCTCAAATGTCCTTTCACACACTCCCAACAAACAAAGACAGAAATTTCCCATTAACCAATATATTCATCACTATTTTCCTTTTCTTTATATCTGAATTAAAAATAATGAACTGGCCATCACTTTGGGACTGAAACTTCATTAAAAGCTAGCAACTTCATATTAACATTTTCACTTGTTGAAGTTCTTGTTTCACTTCAAAAGCTGCTTCAACTCAAACTGTGCACAACCGTTCTCATATTCAACAAGCTCAACAATAACAATACTGAACGTTAATTCCTTCACTATATATTGTTTGTTTATTTTACTATTATTATTATATATTTACGGACACGTGTCAATACGAGTATAATATACGAACTGAAAAAATGGGATGCACGGTGTCCAAGCTCGATAACGAGGAATCGGTACGGCGGTGCAAGGAACGCCACCGTTTCATGAAAGACGCAGTTTACGCCCGCCACCACCTCGCAGCGGCTCACTCAGATTACTGTGACTCTCTTCGCCTCACCGGTTCTGCACTCTGCGCATTCGCCGCCGGTGAACCACTCGCCGTCTCCGACGACATCCCCGCTACGAAGAAAACACACCAGCCACCACCTTCTCCTCCGGCTACCGTAACAACCTCCAAACTTCCTAAAGTTTCTGAAACTAATCGCCGGAAACCGCCTCCGAAGCTTAAGCTTCCACACATTCTCTCCGAATCGAGCGTTTGTTCCACGCCGAGAAGCGAGTTTCCAAACTGGTTCTTCCCAACCGCGCAGCAAACTCAGTCCACAGCTTCGGAAACTTCTTCCGTTTGGAATTGGGAGAATTTCCATCCTCCTCCGTCCCCTCCAAGTTCCGAATATTTCCGGCAGCATTCGCAGCCGCCGAATCACATGCCGGAAAATCCGAATTCCGAATCTGTAGGATCCGATTCAGAATCAGGATCCTTTTATAACATGTTCCACTCGAAAACTCATCTTCAGGATCGCAAAATTGAAACTATAAACGTTGATTTCGAGAGCAAGAGATTCGAACCAGAATCAGAACCAGTTTGTTCGGAAACGGAGCGAGAGGAGGTTCGGTGCAGTGATTGGGAGGATTGCTACGGCTCCACGAGTTCATCAGAAAGGGAGGAAGGAATTGCCGGGGTTAGATCATCGGTGAAACATGAATCAGTTACCGGCGGTGATGTTCCGGCGAGAAAAGACGAGAAGACCGGTGAGGAGGTAATTGAGGAAAAGGTTATGATGAGGCATAAGGATTTGAAAGAAATAGTTGAAGCGATTAGAGAGAATTTTGAGAAAGCTGCGGTTGCCGGAGATGAGTTATCGGAGTTGCTTCAGATTAGTAGGGCTCAACTTGATCGGAGTTTCAGTCAGTTGAAGAGTAAGATTTTTATTTTGGAGTATTTATTAATTCTGAAATTGCGGGAAAATATTTTAAATCAGTTTATTCAATCCAAATTTAATAAAAAGTTTAGATATATTTTTAATTCTTCTTATTATAATTTTGTCCTTTTGTTATAGTAAGTTCTTTTATTTTGTTTGCGCCTCTGAATACAATTTTTGTTAAATAAATATTTTTTAATAAAAGATAAATTAGAAATCAGCTTACCCGAATGAACCGAGCTGTTTGAATGAGCTAGTTTGATATGCGGATAGGTCATAGCAGAGCACATGACATACGGAATTGTAAATGTAGGTATTTACAGGTTTGTTTGAGTGGTCGGGTGCAAGAAAAAAAAAGTTGTATAAATTTCAACTTTTTAGAGTGAGTTTCTCAATCTCACTTAGTCATAGTTTATCACTAGAACCAACTCACTCACATGACCTACAAATCCCCTTTGACTGTCTAAACTGATATTAAAATTGGTCGGGATTAGACTTATAATTTACTAGTTCGATTTTGTTTGAATTGCCAAAATTAGGCCGGAATACACGCGTACATGATCGATTGACAACTCTACTATTATGAAAATATTACATTAGATTAAGTTGAATTGGAAAATGATGATTTTGAATTTGAATGCAGAAATAGTGTATCACTCGAGTAATTTTTTGAGTCAACTGAACTCGAGTTGGACCTCAAAACCGCCATTGGCAATTAAGTATCGGTTCGATGCCGGTTCGCTTGAAGGGCCGGGCGGTCCGAGGAGCCTCTGCTCCACACTGGACCGGCTTTTGGCTTGGGAAGACAAACTCTCCAAGGAAGTGAAGGTAAGTAAAGATCTTGTATGAAGTGTAGTGCTAGCATATGAATAAGAGTCTTAACAACACATTCTTTAGCACATATTTCAACATACTTTCGTCTATTAGTTGAAATTCATATGGATTCTACCATATTGTGAGTCCCATTTAAATTTGTTGGAATCCATATAAATTTTAATCAATAAAAGAGTATGAGTTAAAAAATGTGTGTTAAAGAGTGTGTTGTTAGCATTATTCTATAAATAATGATGTATTATTAATCTTGAATTGAACCAGTCACTTTCGGTGCATTATTATGGGTGGATGCTATTGTGAACCATTATTATAGATGGTCCAACATATATCAATGTTTAAAACTTTTTTGAAATATTAACAATGTTCGTTGATACTTCTTAAAAGTATAAATTAATGGTATTCTTGATTTTTATGGCTGAAATAATTACTTGATTGATATCAGTTTGATAAAATAAGGAAAAATGAACCTGTCTCTCAAAATTCAATTTGTCTCAAATCGACATTAATCAAGTCACATTTTCAAGCGTAAAAACAAGGAGAACTGTTTAATTATACTTATGAAGAGTGTAGTCGATCATCGATCATTGAAAGTTTTGTAAAAATTAATTTATGCTGCATATTTTTACTAAAAAAATCACTTCTTTTTAAATTCAATTTTAACTAAAATTAATTTGCAGTGCTAATGCTTTTGGTTGCATAATTAGGCTAGAGAAGGTGTGAAGATTGAGCATGAAAAGAAATTGTCAGTTCTGCAGAATCAAGAATACAAGGGAGGTGATGAAGCAAAAATAGACAAAACCAAGGCTTCCATAACAAGGTTACAGTCACTAATTATTGTAACATCTCAGGCTGTGTCTACTACCTCAGCTGCCATTAATGGTCTTAGAGACTCTGATCTTGTTCCTCAGCTTGTTGAGCTTTGTCATGGGTATGGCTCTATTCTGCTATTAGTCTATTACTGTTTTTAATTTCTTTTTGGATAGTCAAATGATGTTGTTAGTATGTTACGATTAGTAGTCAGTGTTTGAGTCTTAGAATTTCTTCTTCAACTATTTTGAATGTCTCAGCTCAACCACTTGAGTTATGCCTTTGGAGAAAATATAAATTTCTCAGCTCAACTATTACATAAACTTCAATGGGCCACCAAAACTTTATTAGAGAAAATATAAGAAGTATGGAGTCTTCTGCCAATTCAGAATCAGTATTGGTCTTAAAAGGCACTTTTTATGAATTCAACAAAACATATGCTTCTTTCTGTGTTGCCATAATATAGAATCATGATGTGTCTTGGATATAGTAGAATTTTCAATACTCTTTAATTATGTGTGAGAGAGTAATCTACGTGCATCTTTAGAATCTTATTAAGTTTGACGAAATAACAATGACAGTGGTTTTATTGAAATTTTGTGAAATCACAGTAACATACTATGTTTCCGTCAAACTTAGTGTCAGGTCACTCTTTATATTGAAATTTTGCTAAAATCACAGTAACATACTATGATTCCGTCAAATTTAGTGTCAGGTCACTCTTTATAAAACTAACTTGTAAGGTGAAGGATGACACTCATTTTTAGTTTAACTCATTCTTATAAAACTAACTTGTAGTTGAATGCAGTATGGCTTACTGCTCCGGTACGCCACTAGCTTCGTCGGCTCTTTATTTTCCATATTTTGGTCCAGACTTCGTCAGCTCTGCCAACTGCATGTGCCTCTTTGTACCAGACTGTCCAACTAGTCCGTAGAAAAATCACACCTTGGCCCACTATTGCACCTGTCAAAATCTTGTGTCATCTAAAAATGTTATACCCCATTATAGCAAACATTACTTACATCACGGAAACCATTGTATTTGTTTTGCCTTTGAATGAATAGAAAAAAATGGATTGATATTGACCCGAACCAATTCATTATCCGCGATCAATCCTAAATCAGATGGGTCATTTCTTTTCCTGATATATGACGTATGAGATTGCTTGCACGGTTAGTGTAAATTAGTTTTAGAATGACATTTAATGAGAATTCATAATTTTACCACTTTATATCATTAATTTTAAGATTCAATTACAAGAGTTGGCTGACATGTCGGAATAGTGGATTCTCACTAAATGCATGTGTAAAATTAGTTTGCACTGAAGCTGAATCTCCTATAAACTGATATATAAAAGCAATTATTTAGCTAATAGTTTTGAGAAAAATGTTGGCAACACGCTTTTTAACACACACTCTTTTTAATTAGTTAAAATCCACATTGGTCTTACTAAATTTATATGGGACCCGCATGATTTGGTGAGACCTATGTCAATTTTAACCAATCAAATAGAGTGTTTTAGAAAATGTGTGGTAAAGAGTGTGTTATTAGCACTCTTGTTTTTTATCTAAGTTTAAGATAGAGTTGCCTCTAACAGATTGTTCTCTTATATTTGTGACATGCCAAATACAGAATCATTTACATGTGGAGATCAATGCACCAATACCATGAGACACAAAGCAACATTGTACAACAAGTCCGTGGCCTAGTCAACCGATCATCCAAAGGTCACTCAACATCTGAATCACACAGACAGACAACTAGAGATCTTGAATTAGCTGTGTCAGCTTGGCACTCCAATTTTTGCAGGCTCATAAAATTTCAAAGAGACTTTATTCTGTCTCTACATGGCTGGTTTAAGCTGAACCTTATTCCAGTCAATAATAATGACAAAAACAACAGCATTGAACCTTCTGATGCATTTTCCTTTTGTGATGAATGGAAACTAGCTCTTGACCGTGTCCCCGACACGGTCGCTTCGGAAGCAATCAAAAGCTTCATCAATGTTGTACATGTCATATCTGTCAAGCAATCTGAGGAGCTAAAGATTAAAAAGAAAACTGACAATGCTTACAAGGAACTTGAGAAAAAAACTTCATCTATAAAAAATATAGAAAAGAAGTTTTACAACTCATATTCTATGGTTGGTCTTGGTGTACCAAACTCTGTGAATGATAATGGACAAGGTTTGGATGCAAGAGACCCTCTTGCTGAGAAAAAATTGGAACTTTCGATTTGTCAACTACGTGTCGAAGACGAAAAGATGAAGCACTCAAAGGCTATTGAGGTTACAAGAGCTATGACACTTAACAATTTGCAGACAGGTTTGCCTGGAGTGTTTCAAGCATTGACAAGTTTTTCTTCATTATTCATTGAGGCTCTTGAATCAGTATGTGTTCATTCATATGCCATGAAATAGGTAATTTGTAATTTATTTTAGGCTGGTTTTTTGTGGCACTGCCTCTTATTGTTCTATATGTTATAACTGTTTGGTTTATCTTGAAATGTAAATTATGAATTTTTTTTATTCTATTTTCCCCTCTTATGGGAAAGGAGATTGGCTCTTTTTGTATAGGCAAATTTCTTAACTTATTGTATCAGAGGATTAGAAATTTGATTGTATAAATCTATGCATTGAGGGTTATGAGGCTATCTAATATAAATTGTTTATGAATTGATTTTTGCTTCATAGAATCCTGAACTTTTTGTGTGTTGAGTAACAAATAATTAGAACTTAAGAAAATAGTAAACTTCAACAAGAATTTTGTTAGTATTTTTTTACTAAGAAGTATGTGTCATTTAAGTTAATATCCATTTCTTAAAAATATGATTAGCTATTTTGATTGAAAGTATTAAATTGTAGAGTAGTTACTAGTTAAGTAGATTAGTATACTAAATGAGAGTATTTGAAAAAAATTGATAAATACTTATGTACTCTAAACTAACAAATATTTTGATATTGATGGTAAATTCCAAATTTTTTTTTTTTATGTTAAAAAAGATGATAAATTTAACCATAATTAACTCATACAACTTTGAGGTTCCGGGTTGGAACGCGGGATAAAACATTTAATCTAACAATATCAACATTTGTCAGTTGATCTACTACATAATCTTTTTATCTTTATCATTTACTTTTCACCTTATATAACTACACGGACTTCAAAAATACTCTACAAAAACAAAGAACCACATTTATTCCATGTTCAAACATCATTTTCCTTTTTTTATCCAACCAGCATTTAATGTTGTCTTGAGTATACTCTAGATGGCATGTGCTGCACATTGGGATCGAGAGTGGGCCTGCGCCTTGCTGGATTGTGATTATTGGGCCAAAAGGTTTGTCGGGGATTAATGGGCGTAAAATCCCCTAGACTCAACAAGCATTGTTATCTCCTCTTATTATTCGAGATCTCTTTATATATATATATATATTATATTGTTGTAGTTTTTAGTTTGTTTTAAGTTTGTAATTTTTGTGTTTGTTAAAATATTTGAAAACGACTTGTTTAGTCGAGACTTGTCAATATTGGTTGAATTAGTTATGTCAAAGACCACATATAGTTTATATAAGCGAACGCTAGCAAATACTTTTTTTCCAAAGATGGATAAGATTAAATATTGTAGATCTTGCATTATTCTTGATCGTTGACAATATACGTAAAAAATTAATTTAATTGTTAGGATTAAGTTTTTTGTTAGATAATTTTTTATTGGCTTCTGAAATATTTATATGTATCATTAACGTATTTTATTACTTTCTTGTTGATTCCAATGTATGGATGATAAATGTCTCAATCTGTGATCAATTTGATTGTAATATTATTATGTTAGCATTTGAATAAAAATTATTTTTCTATCAAAAAAGATTATTTGGCTCTGTTTGGATGAACGTATTAGACATGATCCGAATTCACACATCATGTAGCTGGATGCTCAGATTAGTATACTTGGTTGTTACTTATTTACTTTTTCAAAAAACAATCCACAATTTGTGATAGTTTGTTAGACAAATTCTATGGTGGAACCACTTTGGTAAATAGTCATCACTTTGATAAATAGTCCACCGATGATTTAATTGATGGTTTTTCAATAAAAATATACGAAAAACAAATGTGTCTTTCAAAATTAAATTTGTCGAACCGACATCAATCATGTTAGCGTCTCAACCGTAAGGACGATAAGGATTGTTAACTTCTACTTTCAAGGAGTGTCTCTGAACATCATTAGAGTTTCGAATGATTTTTAAACATTGGTCCAAAATGAATCATATGTTGTGCTGGTCTTGTGAAGCACTCACCTAATTTGTTAATGATTAATACTGTAAGCTCTTATGAAAAACAGTTTCATAAGATTTTATCCACTTGCTGTCTAATTTTTGTACCTGGTGTTCTGATAAACTGTATTGCATATATCCTTCTATCAATGTTGTGAGCATATGAAATTGAGAATAATGATTCTTTTGTTTCCAAATAATTGCCATACGGATGCAAAATAATTTCCATATATTGGTTTTTTTGTTTGACAACAAGTATTGAAGAGCTCTAACCAAAACTATTTGATTTGATGCCAACATGTCCCTAACATCCCTTTTACCTTCCAATTTACTTAATCTGTTACTTATTTCTTTTTCATGAACTTCTTTTTGCTTCTCTAGTTCAAATGGTGTCATAATTAGAACACATAACTTCTTTGTCTCAAGGTATTGGGACCTCTGGTTGCTGAAAATCATGAGCAAGTTTCATGAAGTTTAAGCTAGTCAGCAAAATAAGCCAAAAAACCCTATCATACACAGTATTCCAACATGACCTTATTCATGTGTTTTATTTTATAAATTTGTATAATTTAAATTATTTATAAAAAAAATCTCCAAATTCCTATCCCTAAACAAACCTTAACAACAAGTTACATATGGCCAGTCAGTGTCACAACTCTTCCTTTTGCAGCTTTCAGAAACATTAATGTCTTCATAGGGACAAATAATGGGACATGAGTGAATTGTGACAAGGCTATCTGAAGACTGTCTACATGATATTGATAACATAAGTATTGGTTCATCACTGTGCAAATGGACAATGAATCTATAGTACATGCAGAGCAAAGGTTCGAGGGGACCAAATATAAACCATGAAAAGTAGTGATCATATATCACTAAAATGGAAAGCATGCTTCAGTGGATTGTGGTCCTCGTTTTCACTTTAGTTAAATCTTCTTTCATATTCATTTTAATATTTATATTCAATGGTTTGATACTTAGAAGAGTGTTAAGAATACTCTCTTTTTAACACTCATTCTCTTATTGGGTGAAATCAATATGGATCCCGCACTTTAGAAATGGGTCTCACATAAAGTGGTGGGATCCGCATGACTTTCATCCAATAAAAAAGGGAGTGTTAGAGTGCGTGTTGGAAAGAGAGTGTTCCTAGCATTTCTCTTGATACTTATCATCATTTGTTTTGTTTCATGAAATCAACATAGAAATTATGGCAGACACTAGAAAACCATTTAAGAGTTCAGACTGAAGACTATTTTTCATAAACTATGACATATTGTAATTTGTACGAGTGAAAAACTGCACAAAACAATTTTGTTTAAAATGATTTTTGGGGAAGATTCACATACCTTATTGGTGTTATTAAGATAAAAGAGATACTCCCTTCGGTAAGGAATGGCAGAATTGTAAAAGCTTTACATTTATATAATTCAGCTGACATGGAAAATCAAACCAGCAATATGAGCATTCTATGTTAATTGCCATGATAATCATAGTCAGACTAAGGTAACACAACAAACACCATCAGCTGTACCTGATCACATAACATAACTTATCCAAAAAAGTATGAAGATTAATAAATCTCATGAGTATTAAAATTATGTATAGAAACACTTCATTTATGGATTGATTATCCACAAGTATTCTGACATAAGACAAGGAGATCCAACCTAATCTAAACATGGGTATCATATTTCCAACTGAAATGGAATTTCACTACAAAGCAGATAAGCTGAACTAACATGGTAATACTAGAAAAATAACTGATCATGGCAAATACAATAAAAAGAAGATTGAGGAATCCAAACTAAAAGAACTCAAAATCCAGATATTTACCCCCAGACTTCATTTCATTACCTACTACCCTCTTACTAGTACTACCAACCCCAACAGCATCAACTGCTGCTCCAACCTTCATAGGTGGCGACGGTTCATTTTCCACTGGTCTTGGCACTTCTGGCGGTGTGCTGCACCTAATCAATGCCCAGTTCACACCTTCAAAGAAAGGATGTTGTTTGATCTCAGTTGCACCTCTCTTAACCCCAAGACGATTTTGTGGTTCCTTCACCAGCAAGCCACGGATCAGATCCCTGCTGGCATAACTGGTTGCTGGTGATTCGGGAAATTTGAGCTGCTGACCTACAACATTGAAAAGCGTAGCACGGTTTCCTGATCCTTTAAAAGGGGTTTTACCGTATAATAGTTCATGCAAGAATATTCCAAATGTCCACCAATCAACTGCACTTCCATGACCTTCCCCTTTGATAATTTCAGGCGCAAGGTATTCGTGGGTACCGACGAAGGACATAGATCGTGCAGCAGTAGGCTCAGCAACGAGCTCTGGAAGTGTTCTGGAAGGAAACCCAGGTTCAGCTCTTGGCTTCCTTGATTTCTTGTTTTTCTGAGGGAAGAGTCGAGGAATAAAACATGCAGGTTGTATGCATACTGATGACGGCTCAATACAAGCAGGTTGAACACAAAATGCACCACCAGCCCGCTTTGAAGGGTCGCCATCATAAGTTCTAATAAGAGTCGGTGAAACTGTGCATCTTAGGGAAAGATCAAAATCGGAGAGCATTATGTGACCATCATCTCGAACCAATACATTTTCAGGTTTAAGGTCTCTATACACAACTCCAAGCATGTGAAGATATTCAAGAGCAAGCAGGACCTCTGCAGCATAAAACCTACATGCAGTGAAAATGAAAATGTAAATCTTTATGAAAAAAACAGTCACTTGCATAAAAAGAAACAGAAATTCAACACTGATAGCACACTTTATGCACACATGTTTCAGATTTTAAACTCTTTGTTATTAACAACATGGATTGCATATAACACTGCCTATATAGAAAATGTCTTTACTTTCCACCAAAGCCTGGACAGGATATAACATATCCCAAACATGTATAGCAAGCAGAAAACATTTCCTTTGGGAGCAAATAGTATAGAGGGCCACCTTCGTTGGAGGGGAAGATTATGGCTGTGCAGAAACAAAAGTTCATATAATGTAACAAAAATAGTTCAAAATAGCAAAGCTGCAGATCCTTTACATGTATCCGAGATTCAGAATAAACAGATAAGGAACAGACAAATCCTTAATTCCCTCTTTCTTTTGATGTTAAGAAATTTTATCAAAAATTCCCCAAATGTAAAAGATTAAGAAACAGACAAAAACACTATCTGGTCTAGATAAAGCTTCATGAAAAGCAACAGAGAATTACATCAACAACACTAAATACATGCAAAATCATTGAGAAATATTTGCTGTAGTTCAAAGTGGATACAAAGCAAATTCTCATGATGGAAAACAATTAACAAAGGTTATGCAAAGGATTGTAACTATGTAAATATAAAACATACCGTGCAGCATATTCAGAGAAATGTTTCCCAGGTTGCCGCTGTCTTAAAGTGTGTAGGTCACCCCCAGGACAATATTCCATTACCAAACAGGAGAAACGGTCAGTCTCGAAATGTGTATACAGAGTGGGAAGAAATGGATGGTCCAGCAACTGCAATATCTCTCTCTCTGTCTGTGCTCTAGTCAGCTTCTTTCTGCTTGCTAGGGATGCCTTGTCCATAACTTTCATTGCAAAATAACACCGAGTTCCACTCAGCTCTGAGAGATATACACTCCCAATGTCACCACATCCAAGTCGTCTGAGTAATCGAAAATGACTCATGCCCAAAATTCCATCTCGTAATCTGACGGCAAGGATAGCATTCCACCTTGGATCGTTTCCTTTGTGAGGCTTATTGGCACTACCAGTAAGGTTGCTCCAGTTGCTATCATCACTGAGGCCACTGCTATCACTTGGACGACTAACACTAGTTTTTGCACTCTCAAGTGAATCACCCCTTACACTCCCCTTAGTGCTATTAAAGTTCCTATCTAAACTAAGCATGCCATCGCTGGTCATTGCATCACTCTGATATGTACTAGCACAACTATTAACAATGCTCATTGCCTTGACAACACCAGTACTATCGATACTACTAAGTGGACTGACATTGCCATTAGGAGTAGGAGGCAAAGAAGCATCCCAAACACATTCCTTTTCATCAGAATCTGGAGCAAGGAGAGAGTTCTCAGTATTCTGAGATGCTCGAGAACCTGCAAAAGGCGAGGATAAGTTCCCCGTGTCATTAAGTTCTTCAACCAGACTTTCTTGAGGGGAAAGAAGAGTTGAACTTGGTTTTTTGGCAGGAAGACGGATTGAGAGATCTTCCAGGAAAGGGCCCTTCATGGACAAGTTCTTAATTAAGCATCCGGGCTCAGATTTGTTTTGACCTATCGGTACATAAACCGTTCTCATAAGATCTGTATCAACAGGTTCTGGGGGATGACTAGCACCAGCAAATAAACTATGATCCCCATCCTCAAATGAATCGCTGCTGCCCTTCAATGTCTCTGCATCATACATCAGATCTTCAGCTTCTAGCAAAGAATCTTTTCCTTTCCATGTTCTAGTAGGCTCAAATGAAATAGATTCCGGAGACTCTCTAGTATCAAACTCCATATCATCTCTAACCAATAGTATCCGTGCATTCGATAACTGGGCCACTTCCCTGATGGAGGCCAAACGTGTCATAGGCACATCCCTTGCCTGCGACAATTGATTCAGTTCTCTAGCCGAAATCCACCTAGCATTCGAAATCTCCTGCCCGTGTAGTCTCTGACCTGCCTCTCTTGTAGTGGCCATGTGTGGCGATACCTCAACCAGGATAGGCAAGGGTCGAGGATGTACCTTTGGCTCTGCAAACCTCTCCATGACTAATTATCACATAAAGACTTATAACTACAAAGAACCTGCAAATAGAACAAAAACATCACTCGATATTTTCACTCAGATTTCAACAAATATTTTTTTGGATAAGCAAATGTTAATACATTAGTTGTTATGTAAGTATATTTCTCCTTCACCAGGATTTCAACTCTGGTCTTTGAACTCCTTCACACCTTAGCTCAAAATAGCTGAGCTACCTAACCCCCAGATTTCAACAAACATGACAATGAAGAATGAACATGAATTCCTCAACTATCCAACAAATGAAACAGAACTATGAAAGAATCAAGTAATCCTACTTTGATTTGAAATAGTAAATGAATGTAATTGAGCTTAATTTAATGGTGATTTTTAACATTAACATATATATATATATATATATATATATATATATATATATATATATATATATATATATATATATATATATATATATATATATATATATATATATATATACAAATTAATCTTGAAAGCTACAAAATACCAAACCCTTAACAGTTAACACTAACAAACACCCAAAGTAGGAAGGTATTAATAAAAGTAGCTAGTTAGTTCGAATATTGAAAATCTATTAAAAAAACAGTATCTATAGATAGAAACATGAATGAATGCAGAAAAAAAAAAAAAGAAAATGCAAGATACAATAAAATACATTTGCATTGCTTGAAAATACCTAGATAGATACATAAACACAAAGACGAGATCTAGGCTTCAAAAATTAGGGAGAGGGAAAAGGGGTAGAATACAAACCCAGCATTGAAATTGAAATGAAGATGAAAATTTGCAACTAGTTGTTATTTTTGTTTCACCACAATCCCAATGCACTCTCTCTCTCTCTCTCTCTCTCTTTCTCACACTGAAGAAAAGAGTGAAGAGAAGTGTTGTTGCTGTTATCGTTGGTGATGGTTTATGTCTCTACCTTTTGCTTTTTTTTAAATTTCTTTATTTTTTTATTTTTTCTTTTGTTGGCTGTTACTTTTGAAGAGAAAGTGGGGCCCGTTTTAGGTGCGGGACCCGCGCTGTTGCTTCTTTTGTTTAAAGGAAATTCTATCAAAGACATAAATATTATATTTAAAATTCTATGAATATTTGAAAGTTTAAAATTTATTATTTCCGATATAAAATCTTTAGTTTTTGTATCGTATGATACTTATTAACATAATCCTTTATTTAATATAATATATATATTACTTTTTTTCAAAACAAAGATATTGTCTTGTTCTTCTTACTGTTGATTTGTCTCTTATCTATGCTCAAAGCCATTTTCTTTGAACGCTTTTTCGCAACTGGTGTGTACTTTTTCACTCACCTTCATCACGTTGCATATCTATTTTTCTCTTTTTTTTCATTCGCTAAATTAACTCATTAATAAAAGAGCTTAATTTATTGGAATGTAGAATATCTTATATTATCAATAATTATTTTTAAAACTAACATGTGATATAAACTATTAAATATGTATTTAAATAGAAAATTGTATCTATTGGCATCTTTTCTTCATCCTCTTTTGTTTTCATATTCATCATAAAAAGATAGGTGATTTATGGCCATTTTTGTCCAAAGTCATTCATTTACATCTTTTTTTTTCTCTATAATTTTATCAAAGTCACTCATTTATATCTTTTTTATTCGTGTTTTTATATTATCTCGTTAACTAATTGTGACGTTTGATTTTTTCGTCTTGTTGTGGAGTTTATTTTTTACAATTTTAATTTTATTTAGTACAAACAATTTATTGCGTCATTAACATTACATATCTGAAAGCATGGTTTATTTTATATTTCATTAAATTCATTAATAAGTAATTTAATATATTTTTAGATAAATAAATGAGTTATTTAATCAATGTAATTAACAATACATTTAAGAATATCAAAATTGATTTAGACTACTATACTTAAATTACATAAAAAGATATTAAATTAATATAAACTAGCTCACTTTCTTAATGGAGTTAAATAATGTAAGAGTATAGTTTTAATTTCTTTAATATAATTCAGTATTTCAATAGTTTTTTATCTATGTTATTCAAGTGATTTAACTCAATTGGTTAATAAAGTTTAATTTAATATATATTACTTGATGTTATTCAAATTCAAATTATAGGTAAAATAGTTATTGGTCATACATTAATTATTTTCTAGTTGAATAGTAAATTATTAAGACAATACCGTCTCAGCCTTTATCGTTGCTTAAAGCAAAATTTTGATAAAAAAATAATAGGACTTTTAATGTTAATAATAATAGTTTAATATAATTTATTTAAATTTTATGTATGTTTTTAAATACGAACTATTTTAATTAAATATATCAATTAACATATCTTTTAACTCTTGTGATAATTTTTATTTATTTATTGTACCTTTTTCTGGTCTAAATATGCATAAAAAAAATATTGATTTCATTGCTTTAACACCTTTTACCTTGTATCCACCTCTACCAGGGTCTAGGTTGGATTTTCTTAGAAATTGAAGAGTTAAAAAAAATGGATCAATACTTTTTTTATAAATCTTGTTAACGAATAAAAAATAAAAAAGTTGTAATGCAAACTTTTTAATGTATTTTCAAATAACTTTTTAACAAGTATTTTTTATACTATTATTAGCATTTTTTTTATTTAAATATATTTATGTAAGAAAATATCATTATTATTATTTGATTTAAATCTATACTTGGTATATTTAAATTAACGTTTTTATTTTATTTTTGTTTATTTAATTTTTTTTTTAAATTTAACTATGTAAATTCAAATTTATTTTAAAATCATTCTTAATGTTACTAACTAT
>JBBPBQ010000002.1:55831157-55857331 GCA_037974755.1 Cicer yamashitae | reverse complement strand
AATGAAAATAAAAAAAAAGTGTGAATTTAAATAGACAAAATATATATGCTTTCATTTGATTTGTCTCTATAAATTCGTATATTTTTTATTTTTCGTTTAATTTTCATTTATCATCTGAAATTTTTTAATAGTAGAAAGATTTTAAAACAAAACTGAACTTACATGGTTCAATTTTTTTTTAAAAAAAATGTTGTATTACAGTGTCCAATTTAAGCCAAATTTCAAAAAAAAATTAGGACTTCTATATAGTACAATTAAAAATTAATATTTTTGTACTATTGAATTAAATCACCAATAATTAAATGATACGTCATCTATGAATAATTTTAAATTTAACATCACTAATTTTTTAAGTTCTCTTTTAAATTTATTTTAAAATGACATTTTTTAATTATGAAAATAATTTATTTAATTATTAGAATCAAAATAGAATAAATAAATATATAAAACTCTTATTTTTTTTTTAAAAAATTATTAGTTTTTTCAGTAATATGTCGAATTTGTCCTAAAAAAACGTTTGTGATGATTGTGAAAACCGAGGCGGTCGAGGAGAAGGGATGGTGCGTAAACAATCTACTACAGTACTATCTGCGCGTGGAGTCTCCTAATATACATAATGTCAGAAATGCCATCGACAATGGACAAATAGTGGCCGTACGATTAAATGGGAGACATAATACAGTAAGTAAGTAGTGCGCGTGCATGGTGGCGACGGTGCTCTACCAATGCACTCGATTTGCAGTCAATAATCAATAATTGAAGAAAACAAAACAAAATAATAAATAGTAGGGACATGGAGGGACCAAGCAGAGTTATCAGACACTCCTGATCAATCATGGTTCCTTTCTTAATTGTTTCCTACTATACCCATTCTATAATCTTTAGTATATGCAAAAATCTTTAATTATATTAAGAGAGGTGATAAATTTTATCATAAATTCGAGATAAGTTTAATTTAATAATATCAACATTTAAGAGTTAAAGTATAATTTAATAACGATAAATGATTAATTACATCTTAGATAAATGTCGTTAATCAATTTTTTTTCACAAATCATGTTGGTCACTTAATTAAATAAGATATGTATATGAATCATAAAATAAGTGCCTCAAGAAAATAATAAAATAAAAAGTCATGCGTAAATAATGTGTTGAGTCATATGTACTTATGTTATATATAATTAAACTCATCATGTCCTAACAAAATAAATTGACACTTTTTCCGTCAAATAAATAAATTGACACTTTGTTAACGAAAATGGAGAAAGATAATGACATTTTACTTTGGAAAGTTTATTAAAGAAATAAGAAAAAAATTGAAGAGTTCAAATTTGATAGATTTATAAAGGTAAAACTATATTTGGTGGCTTTGGAAATGGAACAATGTTAAATTTGCCAATTATAGACCAATGAATTCAAAAAGCGATTAAGGGCCAAGTGCCCAAGTCCAATGCCAAAAATATTTGAGAATTTTTAGGGTATCCTCAAAATTTGAAAGATTTTAGTACAATTTCTATTGTGATAAGTTATTAATAAATACTATTTTTTTCAAAATAAGTTACAATTTAATAAAATCACTAGTCAATGGACTTTTCTTTAATGAATTCAAAGTTACGTGTTAAATTTAAAAATTATAGTAATTAAATTTTATAAAAGTACAATTGCTTTGAGTAGAGTCGATTTAGATAAATCAACACGTTCTTAAGGTACGAACAATAAAATACTTTATTAATTCTCTAATAGTTATTTAGAATAAATGGATATTTATATGTTAATATTTAAAAAAAAAATAGAACACTTTGATTTTTATTTTATTTAAAAAAAATTAAGGTAAAGAAATGATTACTTAGTATAAATTAAAAAAAAAAAATATCATGTGATTTTTTGTGATACCGTAGAAGCTCCCAAAACATTAACAAGTTTTACGCAAGGCCGACTATTAGACTAAGCAAGAAAGCACAAAATCTTTAATTGGTGAGAGCCTCAAATTTTTTTATTTTTTATAATATAATAAAATGAGTGTGGATTTTTTTGGTTAAATATATTTTTAATCCTTATAAAATTATGACATTTTAAGGTTAGTCCCTAATTTTTTTAATTCACTTCTAGTATCTATTTTAGTTTTATAGGGACTAAAAGTATCATTTTTTTACAAAAAGAAAAAACACTTTTCAAAATAGAGATTAAAAGTGAATAATTTTTTTTAAGGATTAAAAAGTTGAGAATTTTTTTATAGGGATTAAAATAAAATTCTGAAATTTATATGAACTAAAAATTTATTTTACCCATTTTATAGTTATTAAAATTGCATTTTTTTAATTAAATTTTCAATTTTTAAGATTAGAACAAGACCTCAAAAATGTTTAAGACGATCCTGGTTCTACGGTGTTATAAAAAACGTGTATCAATACTATGAACATTTTGACCAACAATTTTCTTTAATTTGTTCACATGAACATTATTATAGTATCTATTAAAATTGACTAAATTAAAATTTTTGATATATTTATCTATCAAAATTTTGACTTCAATAATTAAATAAATTTCTTCTATAATAGAAATTAAAATCATAACAAAAAACGTTAATTTAAAATAAACTAAAAAAATAAAATTTAAAAATTTAATAGTATTAAATTTAAAATACGATCAAATTTATTTATAAATAACATTTAATTCAACTATTAATAATTTAATTTAATAATACTAAAACATATTAATTTCTAAATTTACCTTAAAAATACAAAAACATTTTACTTTTATATACAACTAAATAAATATTTAAATAATAAGGAGTTGATGATCCAAGTTGTATATTATGTACATAAACGGCAAATGCAGAGAATTTCATATAATTTGTCAATCCAGTGGGCAATCCACAATCACTGACTATGATGAGATAGTATCATACAACTCAGATTCGTTTATAAATAAGGCCCAACTTTTTCAGTTTCTGGCATTTTCCATGTGGAATACCACTGCTTCGATAACGGAACAATCAATTTCATTTGGATCTCCAATATCCCTGTCTTCTATAACGTCTATTTTATATATATAATTTTACTTGTATAGTAAATTCGGATCAAATATTTCCTTATCACCCTCCAGTAAAAGACAAAATTGTAAAAAGACGAATCCAATGACTTATAATAATAACCATGCTTAGTCAAAGTCATAATACTATAAAAAAAAATATTGTTAAGAAAACAAAAATTAGGTGAAGTGGAGAAATATAGGTGATTATGGTAAGCATAACTAGGAAGCTTTTGTGGTGTATATTATATGGTTAAATTATGATGACAAAGTGGTGTTCAAACCAAGGGACTCAGATCCGATGATGGCACTTGCATAGTGATGAAAATGATTAGCTTAATATTTTACCAATGAAACTATAAACTTGGCCACATTTTCCCAAAAAAGAAGTGCCCTATGATCTTTTTTAATGTTTGTTGTTTCATTGCTTTTAGTAAAGTTGGCAAATTAGAGGTTTGAAAAGTGGGAGTTCAAGGTATTGAAATTGGGAAAAGATGAAAAACATTCAAAGGTGGGTTCTTTCATGATTCCTTTCTTGAATCACATATGGTCCACAAGGGAAACTTTTTCAATAGACTAACATGTTAATCATCTTGTATTAAACTTGGAGCATAGGTTAACTTCTTTTTTTATTTTTGCCTTTTGGTTGTTATTTTTGGTTTCATATTGGTCAAAGAGACAAAAAGAAGAGTCGATAATTAAATTAAATTACATAAATACTTTGTTAAGGTGGTGTGATACTTCAAATTGGAAACCTTCGTATTCAATGTTGGGATGCCACTTTTGGAAGGGGGTTTCGAATTTTGGAGTTTTCTAATGCTTTATTTTATTTTTGCATATAGTCATATTTGGTTTTTGAGGCCCAATAGAAGTACGAAAGGCCCAAAACATTCAGACCCAATGTCAGGCATTAAGCTACCAGGTCCATTGTTGAAATGGGCTTCATTACATAATTGAGGGGAATACTATCTAAACCCATTTTTCCAACATACACCGCACGTTATTTTTTATTTTATTTTTATCGAAAAAACAAATAATTTAACTTTCTGAGTCAGAATATAATAATTTAACTTCCAAAAACCATAATTTTTTTTTTTGTCTTTAGAAATTTTGTTTCACATAACCTTTTAAGCCTTTCTTACCTTTCAATTTTAGTTTTCACGATAGAAATACTTGCATTTGCATTTTGGAAATTCAATTATTAGAGATCCTAGCATTGATTTTTAGAATGCAAAATTTTGAATTTAGCCACTTTTACATAGTGGGTTCGGTCTTTGCTGCTTGTGATTTGGACTTCTAAATATAAAAATTTGGATTTAAAAAAATCAATCTTCAAATTGTTGAAAAAAAAACTAATCTTCTAAATATTAATTTTTTTATGTACAAAATTATTTTGTTTATGTCTATAAATAAATCGAGATTTAACTTAGAGTGTATTTAGGTTTAGAAGTTATTGCCAAAATCACTTTATACGTATCTATATATAAATCAATAGAGATTTAACTTTCATAAAAAAAATACTATTTACTATATCAAAAGAGATTGTTTCTCTATATTATTTATCTGAGACAAAGATATTTAAATTGCTTCGAGAAATCTCATTTGACACAACTATTTTAAATTATGTGTAAGGATTTTTTTTTTATTTTAAATTTCTAACACCAAGTATGTTGACAAGAAACTCAATTCTAATTGATGGGAAATAAATAGTATAATAAATGATGACAACATAACGAAGAAAAAATACAACAACTTTAACAATAAGTCAATAGATTAAAAGGATAATGGAATGTTAGGTTAGTTAATTTCATTTTTTTTTAATTTTATCTTGCAGAGACATATTGAATAAAATTAGGTTAATTTATGGGTATGTTTGACAAAAATAACTTCTAAGCTAGTTGAAAGCTCGTAACTTCTTTATATTTAGAGCTAAAAATCAAAAACAACTTTTCAATTTAGTCATTAAGTATCAAACCTATAAAAAAAAACTTGAAGTTATGAGTTTGTTTGGCAAAAATAGATTTTATGCTGGTTGAAAGTTTTGAAACTATTTTCAACGGAGGGTTAAAAATAAAGAGCAATGACTCAATCTAGTTATTCAACTTGAGGTATCATTCATGCAAACAAAATTTGAAATATTACTCTTTTTTTTTTTACCTTAATATCGAAGTATATAAAAATAATATGTAATTTTCAAACTATATAGAAATTTTGTGAAAAAACTATACAAATAAATTATTTTAGGTTCAGTTTATTAAAATACTAGGATTACAAAAAAAAGTTAATATATATTTTTAAGTTTAAAATGACAAATTTTATATACTTCAAAAATTCATTATTTGACCAACGGATGTTGAATTTAGCATAAGAGATTAAACTCTCATGATAAATTTGAGTTGGACCGCATTTAGTAGAATTGCTTCCGATAGAGGGAATATATAAAAAACAAAAAAAAATTATTTATTTATTTAAAATATCTTAGAGAGAATTTAATTCAATAATAAGTAAATTGCGATTTATTATATTAAAAAATGAGTAAATACCTAACTTTGTCTCTTACTTTTGCCACTTATTTCAAGTGAGTCCCTTACTTTATTGTAATTCAAAAATCATCTATGACATTTTACAATGTTAATCAAATTGATTCGTCTCTCGCTTCCAATTAATTAAGAGAGTAACGTTATTGTATTGACACGTCATCAAATATTTATATTTAGAGATCATTACAATATAATTTTAAAAATAAAGATTGCCAACTCAAAATATTTTGCAACAAGCAAGTCTTTTATACAACAACAAAGATCTACTTCTCCAATTTTTTTCCCTCCATTTTTGTCTTCTTCAACCATTGAATTTTTATGTGCAAACTCATAACATAAAATCTACCATATTTACTTTCTTGCCACCTAGTGAGTATTGAAATGGTAAAATTGAAATCATAATATAATCCAACCACTAACCTACTCATTATAGCACTTAATATATAAACCAACCATTGAGCTGATCACTATATACAGTACTAATCAAACAACCCAACAATTAACCTAGTTATTATAGCAATAAACAAACAACTGAAATATTAACCCAATCATATAGTAGTAAACAAATAGCCAAATTAAGTCCAACAATTAAGAGCTTCTAGTAACCATTTCCACACCTGATTGAATGGAACCCTTCAACAAGGATTGAACTTTTGTACTTAAATAATTCTACTAGCTAGTTTAGTTTTTGAGTGAAATGTTTAAGGTATTTTTTTATATTGATTTCAAGAACTAATAGTCATCATTGATTTAACATATACATCTCATACTAATATCAATATCATTCCTATTTAAATAAATTAACTACAAAAAATAAAATCTTTAAACTAAATCTACGTAAAAATCAATTCAGTTAAGCAAATGTCTACGTTGACAAGTGTTGTCTAAAAATAAATTATGGAGATTTTCGTTAAGTAAAGTCATACTCGTGTACAAATAATTCCTCTGCACAAATATATGCTTGTTCTATATTCATGATTTGGATAATGTCTCTAATAATAAGAGATACTTATTAGAAAGTAGTTATTTTGAGGAAACAAAATATCTGTAAATTGAAGTCCTGAAATTGAGGGATACTTGTAAATTTAAGATCTTATTCTTATTTACTAATTTAAAAATGGATGGATAAGAGAAAAGAAAAGAAAAAGTTAAAGGGCACGTGTAAAGGTAGTGGACATATCTGACGAACGTAGCGAGTGAGTGACGCTGTTGTTTTCAAGCATCAGCTACCGACGTTGACTCTCCAAACTACCGTTCATTCATTCATTCCTTCAAAAATAAGTTTTCTTTCTAATTATAATTATAATTCTAACCGTAAAACCCCTAAACCAACCACTCTTATATTTTTCAACCCTTAAATCTCAGATCTACCCTTTCCCAATTCCCTCCTATGGCTTCTCCGTCTGTTGCAATTCCCTCTAGGACCGACTCTCCGCCACATCCTATCGATCCTTCTTCCTCCTCCGTTGATCGTAATCATTCTTCCAATTCCTCCCCCAATCTTTTCGCAGATGCTGAAAATCAGGTACAATACTCTTTTTTTGCATTCCTCATTCTTCCAACCTTGCTATATTTAGCTATATAATTGTTCCGATTTTGTCGCCGCTTCAGTTAATCTTTCAATTGCACAACCAATTCGTAATTCGTGGAACTGTTAATCTATTTAACTGAAATTTGTTTTAATTTGCAGTCTCCGGATGTATTGAAGAGTGAAGAGTATCGTCAATTGTTTCGTCTTCCACAGGAAGAAGTGAGTGATTTTCAATCTTTAAATAGATATTTTAATGTCTCCAATTCATGGTTTCTTTATTGGTTTTCTAATTATCATCATATATTCATATGATAGAATCATGGAATAGTTGACAATCCTTGTGTTTGTTTGTTACATTTGTATGTTTTATTGGAACACATGTATGTATGTGTGACTGTGTTATCTTTTATAATTTTTCATGGTGCAATGAAATGAAAAGTCATTTTCCTCTACAATTGTGTTTTGTTGTGGATGTATAGGGTCCATGTGCTTGGGTCCTCAGAATACATTTTGGGTTGTTAGAGTGACATGTGACTTATGTTTCTTACATGGCGTTTTGGGTGGGAAAGGTTTTGCGGTTAATCACTAATTTATAATCCTTGTCGAGTTGTGAAAATTAAGGAGATAGAATAATAGCTATATACTTCATAGTAAAGTGGAATATTCTTCATGCTATCCATGCTTATGCATCATAAATAAGGTTAGCAAATACTCATACCTACTGAGAACATATCTAATAGCTGGTTCCCTCATTCATCCTTTTTGCATATATATATATATTGGATGTCATAGATTAGGATCAAGACAGAGCTTTAGATACGCCTATATCAGTAATTTAAGCACTGATACGTTGCTATTGTACATACACTAATAGTTCTAGTTGAATAGTTGAAAGAGGGTAAGTAGAACTTATTGTGGAGAGTGGACAAAAGCTTTCTTTTGTTTAAGCAGAAGATAGAATATGAAATGTAATTTTGTTGGAGGCGCACTGATTCTAGATTAGAGGTAAAATTTGGAAATCATACCACATTTCATGGTTTATGTACACGGGACCAATCACAAAATATTGCAGAAATAGAAGGAGACATAAAATAAACACATGATTCAAGTAGGATGGGTGAAATAGAAGAATCCCCTGTGGGTCTAATTTGTTATAAAAAAGTAGCACTCAAACCTAGATGGACATTTTATGGCAAAACTATAAGAATCTGGGATGTTGTATGAGGTTGAATATCAGGTGGTAAAGAGCCAACTCAAAGGTAATCATCACACTGCTGCAGAGATCAAAATGTTACAATGGATTATTTAACAAACAAAACAATATGATTAAGAATCGAAGTTTTTGAGAAAATAATTGGGGTATCAGTTATCACATAGTGTGGAAAAGATGGTCTGTAATTATTAGACATGATTAATCATACGACATCAAGGTGTTGTTCTGTCCATGTATTGTTGTTATTGTTGTTGCTGAGTTATACTATTTACCCAAAATTCAATGAATCATATTTTACTTTGGTATTTTCACACCGAGAAGTAATTTTACCTTACACTATTTAAACCAACATATCTTACAAAGTAATTTTACTTGAACCACATTAAATTTATAGAAGCTGTTACAAATGTGCGTATTCATAGGTTTTTTAAGTCCATGCTTATGAACTTACAATGATTTCACTCCTCTTTCCTATTTTTTATAATTGTAGACAATTCTCATCTGTTCTCTTTGCCTTTAGGTCCTTATTGAAGATTTTAATTGTGCCCTTCAGGAAAACATACTTATTCAGGTAATAGTCTGGTGATAACTTGTTATTAAACGGTAATAGGTTTAGGTACTGCACATTATCTTTTCAATTTGAAGATCACTACTATATTTTACTTTTTTGTTTAAATTAAAAGTAAAATTTACTTCAACATCTAGTATCATCATTTGTTTTCCTGATGGTTTATTAATTGTTTATTGTGCAGGGTCATATGTACCTCTTTGTCAACTTTATTTGTTTCTACTCGAACATTTTTGGGTTTGAGACAAAGGTAAATAGCTTAAGTCACAATTTATGCATTTAAACTTATTCTTTGAAATCCTTATGATACAGATTATATTTATATCTATCGATATTATATTGTACATATCGGTGTTGTCAAATAGCGTCCATAGCGTAGCGAATTTTAACAAACCACTATTGTTCTCTGAGATGTGATTCAATACAAAGTGTTGTCAAATAGTAGCTATAGCATTGCAGTGTAGCGAAATTTGAACAAACAACTATTACCTGCAATTTGTGATTAACAATACTACTTTATATGTAAATAAGATAGTACAAAAATGGAGAGGAAAAACCGAATGTTATTGTGCTTAATTTCATTAATGTTTTATTCTGGTTTCACACTAGTTGAGTCTTGTTTCATTGCACTCTTTTTCCCTTCACCATGGTTTTATCCCATTACGAGGCATTTGATGTCAATATATTATGTGTACTTGTGTTTTGGCCTAGTCCCCCAAGAATTTTCTTCTTCATTTTATTAAAATATATTTATTGGAGTGTTGCAAATGATAGGTGATAATCATGTGGTGCCAACATAGTTGGTATGTCATGGTTGACATGTGATGCCTATGCACTCTAATTTTGTTAAAAGAAATTTCATGTAAAAAGGCAAAGGTACAACATATAGACTATAGCACATATATGTTATTAATGACTATCATAAAACTAAGAAGAGAATCAATAAAAAAACTGTAGATAAAAAGGAGATTTCCCTATAATACAATACTCCCTCTCAAAAGGATATTTCATCTGCAATTCTTGTTGCAAGATGATCAACACAAAGGAAGATGAGTAGAAACATAATGACCATCAAATGGTTCATATCAAGCTTTGATCTGCCGTGGTTAGAGAATGAGTGTCTGAGATCTTACTAATTAAAGGTTGAAGTGTTGAACAAGCTATGGGCTTCAAACAACCACAAAACAAAGGTTCCAAGATGAAGCATCAAATCCCCAAAACCAACAGACCTGTTAAGCTCAAGCTATGGGCTTCTTCCATTTTGAACAAGCTATGGGTTCCTTGTTGTAGGTTTAGGCATGCCTGTCTAAGTGGCTCCTGCTAAAAACTGCGTGTGGCAGAATTTCTTTGCTTTTTTAGTTATTTCCCACAAATTTACCACTTCCTAGTTTCTAGCAGTCATATGTGTATTGTATTACATATTGTACACACACACACACACACACACACTTACACTTATACAAACATCATATACTCATACATACATATGCTTGTATATACATTGGTACATTCATATGCATCTCTCATTCATGCATGCATACACATTCTTTAAAATGTTGGGATTTTGGTTGATGCCATTAAACATGGATTTTTATATAAAAGTAATTTCGTTTCCTGATTTTTTTAATAATGATGAATCTTTTAGCTTCTTGTTTTGATTTTAATTTTCAATTGTGCCACACCTAAAAAATGTCAACGGTTCATGTTTCAGAGAATTATCCCACTCCCTGAAATCACAGGCGTACGGAGGGCAAAGACAGCTGGGATATTTCCCAATGCCATTGAGATTATTTCTGGAAGCAAGAAGGTTTGTTAGACATTGAGTAACAGTCATGCCACAATGTATTTCAATTAATTTGTCTCGAGTATTATTTTTGCACCTGTCATTTCTCTTTAACTAAGCCGCAGTGTCTTAATCCACTTATTTGTTTGACAGCACTTCTTTGCATCCTTCCTATCCCGTGACGAAGCTTTCAAGATTATTAATGACGGATGGTTGCGACAAGGCAATGATGCCAGAGCAATTATGGAACAGCAGGTGTTGTACTACAGAACTCTTTCTTGATACTAAATGTTTATAAGGTTTGTAGTTTTTGTAGCATATAGCAATATAATGTTGTACATCGGTGATATGGTGGGTTTCTAGGAAAAAGTGGTAGTCCTCTAATATAGTAATCTGTTGATGGATAATGGATTAAATAACAGATACGGGTTTGAGAGTTAGTGAGGAAGCCATGGAGAAGTCCAATGATTGAGTTACATCAAGATCTGGTACGACTTGAGTCTTTCCAATTTGGTTTTTGTGATGGATAACAAAAACATTTAGGATGGGCTCTTGTACATAAATCCCTGGTTGATAAGACTAAATTTTGAGTTTGTTACTGATTAGGGACACTGAGATGAACTCTTTAGTATGGGACTTTCAAGCTATATGCAACTTTAACCAAGAGTCTCTCTCTCTCACCTCGTTTTCCTTTCATAATGTTTTTCTGTTTATTTAAAAGATGTTCAGCTGATTCGGTATTAGAAATTGAATCCAAAACTCTATGTAAATTGTAATCCTATCAAAAGCAAATACACGTTTATTTTGCCTTGAATCGATTTGACCTTTTCCACCTGGAATAGGATTTTTGTGTGTTTAGCTAATCTTGGTTGAGTTATCAAAGTTTGGCCCTGTTTCTTATCATTGATGCAATTTTATCATTTATGGTGGTGTGGTGAGCATGCTTCCCTTCATTGTATTTGTTTCGAGAGAAAGACTAAACTTTCAAGGAGGAGCATTTATCCCGAGATTTCGTTTGGGATACAAACTTTTATGTCTCCTTTGTGTTACTCTGCTCATGGGTTCTTCAAGGGAATTTCCTTGACAGGCATGCGGAAAGGTTGAAAAGATCTTTGTGTTGAGAAGTCCTTTTGTGCAATATGCTTTTTGTGCTTTTTGTTGAGTAGGATATCTCTTCCTCCCCTATTCTTCATAACTTTTTATTTTTTAACTTGTGGACAACTGTCTGCAACAAAATTCAGTTTTGTATATGTTAGGAACCCAAGAATTGGATTCCGAAATAATTTGAGGAAGAACACTAATATTTAGAAAAGGATAAGAAATAATAGGAGAGAATCTCTCCAAACAAGGTACTCGAGTGGATACGCTCTCCAAACAAGATACCCAAGAGTGGATACGCTCCTCAAGGGCGAATGCACCCTTCAACCGGAATACTAGTTAAGAAAATTCCAATTTGGCAACAGATGCTTTCTAAGGGGAAGAGAACCTTTATTTATAGGCTCTCCGTACAATAGGATAAAAGGGATAAGGATTAATCAGCCCTAACCTAGGAAATAGGAAAATAGAAACAGAAAGATACTAAAAACCTAAAACAGTAATAAAAAATAACTTACAGCCCTTAAAAGGCTCCTACCTCCTAACTACTCTAATAACTAATAACTAATCTAATTTCCCTTTATTTTACATCCTAATAGTATATTGGTTTTGCTGTGAACATGTGGGATTGGAAAAAGGATGCTATGTATTGTCCTTTGTTTGGGGTGGATTTCCTTGGAACAGTTGTGATTGGAGAAGTTTCTCAAAGGATTTTATAAGTTGAATGCTAATTCTTCTGTTTTTTATTTAAAGGATTCATTATTCTTTCTCTTCTTGAGAACATGTGATTGTCTTTGCACAGAGTGCATTCCATTCCTATCACGTGTTATGCAAGATTGTTCCATTTTAGCTATTATTTTCAGTATTTAGCTTCTTGTAAAATTGGATTACTTGTCATGTCAGTAAAAAAAAAATTAAATGCCAGTTAATTGGTCGAAATTTCATTAGTTCACCATTTCCTTCATCTTGTTATTTTACTTCAGGAATCAATATCTGAGCCCAACAGCCAAGATAGTGGATTTGTAACTGTTGAAAATGTCAAAAGTTCTGATATACTTGACAATGAGGCACTTACTACTGACTTGTACGTCCTTAATCATAAGCTGCTGCTTTAAAATACATTGTTTTGCGTGTGACTATTTATGCTTTACTTATGTCTGTGAATTAGGAGCCAAGGTACTTCTATGTGCAAAGATGTGGGGCTTCCATCGATTGTTGGAGAAGACCCTGTATTGATGGTGGTTTCAGAGAAGCAAAGTGTAAAACAGAATGCTGAGTCTGAATTGAATAACGAACCCACTGGAGTGGGTTGGAATGAGGAGGATATTGATGCTCCGGCAAGTGAGTTTGCGAACACACCTATACCTTTATATATTTTGGATTCATGAGTTTGGGAACAAACCTTATACTTGTATATATTTTGGATTCATGTTTATACACGAAAGTTTGTTTTCATTTAGAAATTGATCCTAGGATAAAGATCTCAATTTTTTGTTTCGAAATCGTTCAATGGATGTCTCAAATCAAACAGAATGTTGTTAATGGATATTATTAGAAACTTGTTGTCTAGCCTTAATTTATATTTTATTCCCTATGACACCTTAAGAACATATATTCACCCTGCCTTTTTACCAACCTGACTTTCATCTTTGATAAATGAAACTAGTTTCCATTAAGATTGGGGAGATATATAGACTGGTTTCCTTTGCAAGTTCTTGATTGAGCTTGAGTCTACTGCAATGCTCCCTTAAGTACATTAAAAAAAAATTTCTAATGAAGAATTGTCATTTCCTTATGCCATGATTCTTTATATAGCTTAGTGTGGGCGTGCGGCCAGTAATTTACACTGAATACAAGAGTATATATTATAATATCCTTGATATTATGTTGGAATATCTTAGTTTATCTCTTAGGATCAGTTTCTAGTCTTAGAGTCTCTCATTTATTTCCTAGGATTAGTTTCCATATTACTTAGTTATTATTATGATTTGATTCTTGATATTTCTATTTATTAGGATTAAAATCTTGTATGATGTGTCCCTATTTGAAGGGGTTAGTATTTAGTATTTTGCATCACATTATAATCAATAATATTCAAGCTCTTATTATTTCTCTCCTCCTTTTATCTAAAACCCATAACTTCAACATACACCTTTAATATATTCACATGTAAAAGTATATTCTCTTATTGTACTACATCCAGCATTTTTTTAATATATGTTCATCACTTCTTTCACTACTGTTAGGATCCTTTCTTTTAGCAAGAAAGAATTCCTAGATAACAGATGAAGGGTTTCTTATTGGTATATTAGGATTGAAAGAGAAGATACAAAGGGTTTTCAATGAATAAGATAACCTTGCACTCAAGGCTACCCCAAGGGAGCACTCTCCCCTCACTAGAACATTCTCTAGTGTACAACTTTCATAAAATGAATTCCTAGCTAACTCCTAAAGAGAGGTTAATCCTATTTATAAGCCATAGGATTAACAACAATTAAAACAGAAAGTCTAACCAACTTAACAACTAAACTAACCCTTAACTAACTTCTTAGCTCCAATCCTAACAAACTCCCCTTTATTCTGGGACCTAACAATTACTGCTTTCTTTAAATGCTCACTGTTCAATTATGAAATGTATGAATTTTCTTCTTTGGTTGCTTCCGGAAGTAGGTGCATGTATACTGCAGTAATCTTTGTATTTGGAAGCACTGTATGCATTTGCATGCAAGAAACACTCGTGTGTAAATGTCCATCATATATATATATCCTGTAACAGTCCACTTTCGTTTATCTTATATATATGCAATCGTGATGATGATTTGAGCTTATTTTCTGTTATGCAGCCCCAGAAGCTTTTACATGTGTTGCAGAATCGAAGTTTCCGGTATTATCTTATTTGTAATTACTAAGTGCGATTGTGCATTTCAAATTTTCCATAGTAAATTTGATGAGTATTGGTTTTCAATTTATTTGTGGTCGTTCTCAGTTTTTAATTTTCAAACTGCAGATAAAGGTTGAAGACTTCTTTAGGTACTTTTGCTCGGACGATGCTGTAAATTTTATCGAGTCTTTTCGTAAACGATGTGGTGATAAAGGTAGCCTGTGGGAAACTCTTTAGCCTACAATTTGTTTACTTTTCTTGTTATCATTTAATATATTTCTGGGAATGAATAATGAGTAATGGCAACTGATGTCTTTTCCCATGCCTTGTTGTTTTGGTGAGGATGATTTTTTTTTTTTTGCTTTCAGACTTTAAGTGTACTTCATGGCATCCTCAGGAGAAATTTGGGTATGCTCGTGAACTGAAATTTCAACATCCAATAAAAATTTATCTTGGTATGCTTTTGCTGCTTTATTTGGGTATCACATGTAGATCTGTACAGTTTCTTGTTCTGTCCCGAGCTTAGTTTTGTTCTCCCTTTATAAATTTACAGGTTATATTGAGTATTAAATAGTGGAGCTTGAACTTAAACTTTGAGTGAACCAAAGTAAATCGCTAAAAACATTGCTAATTTAGAACTTCGAATAGATGGTTGACAACACTGTCTTTATAGAATGATAAATAAATTATGCTCTACATATCTCTTAAGTCTGAAGTATATCTTTACCATTAAGTTAACTAAATCCTATATATTGAATATAACTATTAGAAGCTAAAACTACAGGCACACACTAAATGCTATAGAGAATAAAACTATTAGAAGCTAAAACTACAGGCACACAATTCTTCTGAAACAGTGCAAAAGTGTCTTACAAAAGTGAGTGGTATTCTAGTTAACTAGTTGAAGAGCAATGAAGCTATATGTGTAAGACATGCAAGTCTATAAATAATATGGGGCCATTCTCCTACATCATATTTTGGGCATTTATAATTTTCCTCTGACAGTTTCAAGGAATTTTCAAAATGTTTGATGACTGCTCCTATCTGCCATTGAACATGATTGTGTTTCCTTTTTAGGAGCCAGATTTGGTGGCTGCCATGAGGTCCAGAAATTTCGAGTTTACAGGAACAGGTTATTGCTATGACTTTCAATCATCAGTGAAATCATTTTCATCAATTCGTCTTCATCTCTTTTATGTTTTTTTCTAGGAATGAAGTTACTGCACTGAATACATGAAATATAGAAATTTCAAAACGTGTCATATTGACTTGTATTCTTTACTTCATCCAGTCATTTGGTTATACAGACATCACAAGAAGTCAGTGACGTACCTTATTCAGACTACTTTCTTGTTGAGGTACAAAACTTCTTGAGACATTGAATTGAATCATTAGGGATAAAATACTAGCTTTTTAGTAATTTTGAACATCATAATTTTTCAGATTAAAGATATTTCTTGCTTTATTTTTGTGTGTGTAGTATTACCGCACATTATCAGTGCATAATATCGGATTTTTCTAAACTTTCAAGTGTTTCTTATTACATCTCTAACAACCTTCAACCCCTCTTCTCTATGGATATTTTTTCCAACATTCGATAACCTTCATTAAGAATATGATGCCGATGTTTGATAAAACTATGTAACTGTTGGAGTTTTATTTAAGAACTTGATGCTAAGTAAGAAACGGGGAGTTTGTTCAAATGTCCAAGTTTTGTCTGTTTCCAATTAATTTTCAGCTTGATCCATAAGTTGAATCGGTTTGTTAATAAATGTAAGGGGGAATAGGGACTCGACCAATAATACATCTTAACTGCAGCCCATTGCATGAGCTCGCTACACCAATTTGTGGTCTGTGTGGAGGTAGAGATATATGTGAATCTCACCCATGACATTAACAGAGAGGCTGTTATTACAGCTGAAACCCGAAAGCCAGGGCACAACACCAAACAATAGTATGAGCCAGCTTGAAAAAACTTTTCAACAAACACTGCAGTACACTCGGAAAATAATTTTCACATTTTCCCTGATAATGATGACTGCAGTACACAGCGTCAGGTTGATGTTGTCATTTTTCAACGTAAATGACTATAGGAATTAGGCTACAAACATTTATTATAGCATGTCTGGAAAAATGATGGCTGAGTTTGAAAGTGGGGTTGGAGGAGGTAAACATGATTTTGGAAAAAATATGATGTTTAGTTATAAATAAAAATTGCTTTTGCTTCCAAAAGCAAATTTGAGTGGAAGTGATAAATGATAAATATAGCTGTGTTTTAGGGTGCAGCTAGGTTAAAACAGGAGGGAAGGAAAATTTCTTATTATTATTATTGAAATAGAAACAGTACAAATATATATATATACAATGCTGTCAGCTATCTAATGAATGCAGAATAAAGTAAAAATAAATTAGGAAATAAATCAAATCAGAGTGATTTGATTATTTCCCAAAATATAAATAAACTTAAATAGAAAATCAACTAATAAACACAATCATATCAGATCTGATTGCTATATGTCAACACCCCCCCTCAAGTTGGTGCATATATGTCTAGCATGCCCAACTTGCTTACAAGAAATTCAAAACTGGGTCTGAACAGTCCTTTGGTAGCAACTTGTTGTGAAGTAGGGACAAAAGGCATGCAAATCAGACCTGCATCTACTTTCTCTTTTATAAAATGTCTATCAATTTCAACATGTTTGGTTCGGTCATGTTGAACAGGATTTTGAGAAATACTAATTGCTGCCTTGTTGTCGCAATACAGCTTCATTGGAAGATTTATAGGAAGTTTAAGCTCTTCTAAGATTCTTTGAAGCCATAGGATTTCACAAACACCTTGGGCCATTGCCCTATACTCTGCCTCAGCACTGCTTCTAGCTACTACATTTTGTTTCTTGCTCCTCCAAGTAACTAAGTTTCCCCAAACAAATGTGCAGTAACCAGATGTTGACTTTCTATCCGTGATGGACCCTGCCCAATCTGCGTCAGTAAATACCTCAATGCCTTGTTGATCAGTTTTTTGGAAAAACAGTCCCCTTCCGGGGGAACTTTTGAGATACCTTAGAATACGGTAAACAGCCTCTAAATGTTCTTCATGAGGTGAATGCATAAACTGACTCACTAAGCTAACAGCAAAGGCTATATCTGGACGAGTATGAGATAGATAAATTAGTCTTCCTACTAATCTTTGATACCGAGATGTATCCACTGGATCACCACTGCCATCACTACCAATTTTCTGATTAGGATCTATTGGAGTATCAGCTGGCCTACAACCCATCATCCCGGTTTCTTTTAGAAGGTCTAAAATATATTTCTGTTGTGATACAACAATCCCTTTCTTTGATCTTGCAGCTTCCATTCCCAAAAAATATTTTAAAGACCCAAGATCTTTAATTTCAAACTCAGCAGCAAGAGATGCCTTCAAATTTTTTATTTCATTAGAATCATCCCCAGTGATAACAATATCATCTACATAAACGATCAATATAGCCATTTTACCTTCAGAAGAATGTTTCACAAACATGGTGTGATCGCTTTGACATTGAGAATATCCCTGCTTCTTAACAAATTGGGTGAATCTTTCAAACCACGCTCGAGGTGACTGTTTCAAGCCATAAAGAGACTTCTGAAGCTTGCAGACCTTTTGGTTGAATTTAAATTCAAACCCCGGGGGTGAATCCATATAGACTTCCTCCTCTAAATCTCCATTTAAAAACGCATTTTTTACGTCTAGCTGCTGTAATGGCCAATCCAAGTTAACCGCTAAAGATAAAAGAACTCTAATGGTGTTAAGTTTTGCAACAGGAGCAAAAGTTTCTGAGTAATCAATACCATAAGTTTGTGTAAAGCCTTTGGCAACTAGCCTGGCCTTATACCTCTCTACTGATCCATCAGCCTTGTGTTTTATGGTAAACACCCATTTGCACCCCACAGTTCTCTTTCCCCTAGGTAGATCCACCTCTTTCCAAGTTTGATTTTTTATAAGAGCACTCATCTCCTCCAAGACAGCTTCTTTCCACTTAGGAACCCTTAGAGCTTGTTGTATATCTCTTGGGATCTCTGTTTTTGTCAGTTCACAAGTAAAAGCTCTAAATGTGGGGGACAATTTGTCATAAGATATAAAGTTACTGATAGGATGTTTTGTACATGCTCTTATCCCTTTTCTAACAGCAATGGGTAGACTAGAATCATCAAAGGTAGGTTCTAAAGGAACAAAATCATTGGGAACAGGTTCAGTAAAGACAAAATTATTATGATCAAAATTTTCAGAATTTTGAAAGGGTACAACAGAATTAGAAAGACTCGTACCTGTTGGATCCTTGGATGTTTGGCAGTGTTGAGGTTCTCTTCTCTGAGGCACTTTTTTTCTTAAGTATACGTGGTCAAATGGTTGAATACCTTCGTTACCAATCTCAACTGTCTCATTCTCAACTTCTGGTTCTGTCAAAACATTTTCTTGAATATTATGTTCATGGCTTTCTTGACTAGATTCACCCAAAGATTTTGTTTTGTTATTTTCCTCAATTTCTAGTATTTTCAAATAGGATTCTGTTATGTTACTTTTCTCACAATCTGTTTTTTCCAAATTGTTTAGAAAATCCAAATTTGCAATTTTTAAATATTGAACATCATCTTCTTTAATTATCCCCCCTTGAAGATGATTACCAAAAAAAGGAGATTTTCAAAGAAAGTGGCATCCATAGTCACAAAAATCTTTTTGGAAATAGGTTCAAAACATTTGTATGCTTTTTGATTGGATGCATAGCCAATAAAAACACATTTTCTTGCTCTAGGCTCAAGTTTTCCTTGATTCAGATCATGAATATGAACAAAAACAGTACATCCAAATATCTTTAGGGGTAGAGTGTATGAAAGTTTATTATTAGGAAATAGACATGTGAAAACATCAAAAGGAGTTTTGTAATTTAAAATTTTGGTAGGCATCCTATTTATTAAATATGTTCCAGTGAGAATTGCTTCTCCCCAAAGATACTTTGGAACTTTATTTTGAAACAACAATACCCTAGCAACTTCAAGGAGATGTTTATTTTTTCGTTCAGCCACTCCATTTTGTTGTGGAGTATCCACACATGAACTTTGATGAATGATACCTTGTTGTAGGAAAAACTCATTTAAGTGTTTATTAAAATATTCCCTTCCATTATCACTACGGAGAATTTTGATTTTTACTTGAAATTGGGTCAAAATCATTTGAAAAAAACTTTTGAAGATACTTTCAACTTCAGATTTTGTTGTCCTTAAGTAAACCCAAGTTAATCGAGTGTGATCATCTATGAAGGTAATAAACCATCTTCTTTCATTAGGAGTAGGGTCCCTACAAGGTCCCCAAACATCACTATGAATTAATGTGAATGGACTAGATGGTTTATGCACCTGAGGAGAATAGGAAGAACGATGATGCTTTGCAAATTGGCAAACTTCACAAAAAAACTGATCTGGATTTTTATTCTTAAAATACTCGGGAAATAAGTGCTTCAAATACAAAAAATTTGGGTGTCCTAGCCTATAATGCCATAACATTATTTCCTCATTATTATGAACCAAAACTGAGTTGAGACAATTACTATGAAATTCCTCTTTAAGATCAGCCTCATCATCGAAGAGATAGAGACCATTGACCTCTTTAGCACTGCCAATCATCCTCCCCGATTTCAACTCCTGAAATTGACAATTAACTGGGTTAAAAATAGCCAAACAGTTAAGATCTTGTGTTAATTTGCTTATGGACAGCAAGTTACATGACAAATTTGGAACATGAAGGACATTGTGAAGAGTTAGAGTTTTAGAAATAGGAATAGAACCAACTCCAGCTATGGTGGAAAAAGTACCATCAGCTATCTTTACCTTTTTATGACCTGCACAAGTATTATAAGTGGAAAACAATTTTGAGCAATCTGTCATATGATCAGTGGCTCCAGAATCGATGATCCATGGAGTTTTTGAATTTGGTTTGGAACTCAAAAGAGCAGAAGAGAAAGAGATACCTTTTTGAGCAAGAGAGGATGAAGAAGTAACTGACATAGAGGTAAAGAGTTTATACAGGTGCTCTAGTTGTTCCTTAGAGAAAGGAGATGTCTCAGAGTTAACTTTATTCTCCACATTTTCTCCATTTGCAGCTTGGAAGGCCTTACCCTCTCCATTTGGCTTCTTCTTCCAGTTGGGTGGTTTTCCATTAAGTTTCCAACAAGTTTCCTTAGTGTGCCATGGTCGTCTACAATGATCACACCAAGGTCGTTTTTTTCTTTCTCCATCTGCTTCGTATCCCTTTGCAGCCATAGCCGAACTCTCAGTTTCTTCCACCCTTGTACTATCAGAGTTTTGCAGCATAACTTTCCTTCTGGATTCCTCCCTCCTTACTTCAGAAAATACTTCCCTCAATGAAGGCAACGGTTTTCTGCCCAAAATTCGACCACGGACTTCATCAAGTTCTGGATTGAGTCCTGCTAGAAACATATAAACCCTATCATTCTCTTCTCTTTTCTTAAATCTGTTTGCATCTTTGGAATTCTCCCAATCATCCTCATAACATTGGTCAAGCTCCTGCCAAAGGACAACCATGAGATTAAAGAATGTTGTGACATCTTTATCTCCTTGCTTGGACTGCCACAAACGAGTTTTAAGTTCATAAATCTGTGAGGAGTTCTCCAAGTCGGAATAGCAATCGCGTACAGCTTCCCACACCTCTTTTGCAGTGGAAATGAATAGGTAGGGCTTCCCAATGGAAGATTCCATTGAGTGAATCAGCCACCCAATGATTAGGGAGTTCTCTGACTTCCATTTTTGGTAGGCTGGATCGGTCTTCTCTGGTTGAGGAGTATCTCCAGTCAAGTAGTCTAACTTTCCCTTGCCATCAAGAGCTAACTTCACAGTCTGGGCCCATTCAACATAGTTTCTGCCATTCAGCTTTTGGATTAGAAGCTGTAAACCAGAGTTTATGGATAGTGGATCATTTGTGGTAGGGGTTGACACGATTTTAGGGTCACCAGAATTTTTTTCTGGTATTGTAGTAGTGGAGGAACAATTTTTTTCAGTTTGTAAGGACATGTGTTTTAGGGTGCAGCTAGGTTAAAACAGGAGGGAAGGAAAATTTCTTATTATTATTATTGAAACAGAAACAGTACAAATATATATATATACAATGCTGTCAGCTATCTAATGAATGCAGAATAAAGTAAAAATAAATTAGGAAATAAATCAAATCAGAGTGATTTGATTATTTCCCAAAATATAAAAAAACTTAAATAGAAAATCAACTAATAAACACAATCATATCAGATCTGATTGCTATATGTCAACAATAGCTTTTGCATTAGGTTGAAATTTTAGACTGAATTTACTTCAATTCAGATTCAACTCAACAAAAATCAATTTTGCCGAGTTTAAGTCATTGAAAAATCAAATGCTCACCCAAACAAACCCTTAGATTATTTTCCATTTTTAGATGTCAAAATGAAAGAATGATTTTAAGTAATATTGAAATTCATTGGAACTTGGAATTACTGTATATTCCACTATCATATGCATTTTATGTACCTACTCCCGCTATATCAAAACTAGAATAACGGTTCTTTTGGTTCTCTGTGAGAAGGCTAATATTTTAATTGCCAAAGTTTGGGACAGTTGGGTTTTAATTGTGCTTTATTTGACTTTTTGAACAGTATCCAGTCAGTTCTGTCTCTGTTTTAGTGACTTAACATTTCTCCATCCCAATGTATCAAAACTGTGATTATTATTATTAGCATTATTATCGAGAAATACCACAATTATAATGATTTGATTGTATAGAGCCTTAATTATGTTTATTATCTTGCAATCCTTGTATATATATATATATATATATATAATTCAATAAATATATTTCTCTAATTCTTGAGACAATGAATTGTCAGTTTTTACTTATGAATTGTTTCTTTTTTTATTTCCAGGGATTATGGAATGTAGAGAGAGACAAGGATGAATCAAAAGAAAGCTGCACATTGAGGGTATACGTGAATGTGGCATTTTCTAAAAAAACTATCTGGAGAGGTATGGTTTTTTTATAATATATTCCGAAAGAATTCCAAAAGAATATCCCATTGGTTTTTATCATAAATAATATCATATAAATTGTATTTGGATTATGTTTGACTCATAATGACTTTTATATCATGGTAATTGTAAATCACTGTGTTTTATACAAATTGGAAACACATTGGCTAGTGAGCATTTGAAATGAGAGCAGATAGGTAAGTCACAGCTAAAATGCATGATGCATGAGGTTGTGCTGCTTTACCCCTGCTGCAGTTGATTTTAGCAGTAAGGTTGTATTCCGTCCCATCTCAATGCCTAGGCAGCCATATTAGCTGTTTTTGTGACACTGATTAATAACTTCACCCTTGCTTTTAGCAGTCAATAATCCAACTTCCTCATTTATAGATAATCAATCATTAGTAAATATCTCATCTTCAATCTGTGGTTTGAATGTTTAATTCTGACGACTATAATTCAATATGAATTTTCTCTTGTTCTCTCTCCTCTCCTGTTTTAGCCTTGCTTGGGCATTGGGTTCTCATTATTTCTCATTTGAATGTTTAATTCTCTTGTCATGAATTTTGTAGAAGTTATGTTTTTAGATCAAAAGAAGAGAAATAGTAAGAACTTTTTGAACATAAAATAATGAGAAATAATGAGAACCCAATGCCCAAGCAAGGCTAAAACAGGAGAGGAGAGGCCAACAAAACAAACACAATGGAAGAAGCAGTGTCGCAAGTGGCCTCCCGGCAGCCCGTGTACCTCATACGTCGGAGATGACGTGCATCAGTGGTGGTGGGTGGGAGCACATGACTGAGGAGAGAGTGACAACCCTTTGGCGTCTTCCAGATCAGTGGATTCCGCTTCTGAGTGTGGTTGTCAGAAAATCCCCCGAAAATTAGGAAACAAATCATAATAATTAAGTAGTATGGAAACTAATCTTAGGAGATAAACTATTATAGGCTAACATGATATCAAGATATTCTAAGATACTTATATCCTAACAAACTTGATTCATGAATAATATTATGGCATATTTTTTATCTATGTAGCTGAGCCCATTTAGTGGGATAAGGTTTGGTTGTTGTTGTATTGTGACGAACTTGAAGTTTTGTTGATTCTAAGTGGGTGAACAATCGCAGGCAAAATAGTACAATCAACAATTGACGAATGTAGAGAGGCCTATGCAACATGGATGAACATGGTATTCTTATACTTTTGTATTGTACATCTTTTGTTTTGCTGTTGTTCCATGTTTTGTTTTAAATGTCTTTTTAAGAATTAATCAATATTCCTTTCAGGCACATGAGTTCTTAAAACAGAAAAACCTTGGAAAACAAGGTTTGGCTATAAATTTTCTTAAATTTTGAAGTTCCTTTTTCCTTCCATATAAGACTATTGTCTAGTGAAATGTCCTATTTTTGAAGATTTATAATTTACTTTTTATGAGGCTGAAAGTGGTTCCATTGCTGCTGTAGTTCAAAATGGCAAAATGACTTTGGACAGAGAAGCAAAGACAGGAGAAACATCAGAAGGGTCACAGGACCAAAGTAATCCTACAAGGAGACAAACTATGTCCAATGCCATTGATGCTATTCACAATGTTAGCACTCTGCAAGGAAATTTTATTGACACGTCTGTTCCATCTCTGTTCAAAGAGTTTGCGACAAAATTTAGGTCTTCTTTGAAAAGTCAGAGCAATCTTTCACTTCTTCTCATTACCATTTTTGCTCTGATTTTCTTCATGCAGGTGTGTACTTTAAACCACAATTTAAGATACATGCCTTTTCTTGTTTTGTGGATTAGTCATGAAGTTCTGTTAAAATAATTATTTGACCCTTCTTTTTTTCACATAGTAGAAGAAAATAGAATAATGAATCTAAATTTAGTATTTTAGCTGTTCAATAGTGGTTATGGTTAGAGGACGAGCCTTAGCGCAATGGTAAGATTGCTGTTTTATGACTTGGAGATCACGGGTTCAAATTGGAAGCCTTGTGCCTTGGGCTGCCCAAATTGGAAGCCATGTGCCTTGGGCTGCTCTTCACTAATAATAATTTGAACCGAAGAGAATCACCCCACCCCGAATTCCCTGGTTTTATCCCTTTCAGCTTGATACATCATGTTTGGCTTTATTGTTTGCTTGGTTTCCAGTTCTGATTTACTTTCAAATTCAACAATTGTAACGATTTGAACTTCGAGGATATTCTATAATGGTCTATTTTAAGTATTGACAAATCAACTACTTCCATTTAAATTACTACTACTAACCCTTTAACTTTATTTTGTTGCAGCAGTTTAGCATACTGATGCTCTTGGCCAGACCTCAACATATACATGTGAGCCCTCCTGTAGAGTTAATGAATAGGATGAACAATGGAGTGACTGTAAGTTCTTCAGACATAGCATGGCTGGAGAAAAGAGTTCATCATCTTAAAGATGAGATGTACATGGTTGAGTCTAGGCTTGAAAGAATGCGGTATGAGCATGCACTCTTAAAAAAGCAACTAAAAGATCTAGAACATAAATAGCTAGCAGAGCCCCCCTCCTCTATATATCTATATATATCATCTGTTTGTATATACATGCATGATGTGGTATAGCATTAAATATCGTAAATTCATATCTCATTGTAAATGAGGACTTTATACCTAAAAGAGAATAGAAGAAGCTAGCAATTTGTGATTTAGGAGTTGTTTGCCCAGCATTCAAGGACATGATGAGGTACAATAGTTAGTATAAAAATTCTCTGTTCTGTTATTGCTCGTACTATAAATTGAACATCAATTAAATCCTGGAAGATGTACTTAATTTGGTTAACAAAATAAAATTGATGTCATTTGTTTTTATCCATGAAAAATAATAGGGCAATACTAATTTATGTTAGGGAAACAATATTAGAAAACACTTAATAAAAAAAAATTAAATATCTGTTTATTGAATATAAAATTATTTATTGCTTATTTTTAGGCAGGATACTTAGTTCTGGCTTAAACATGACATTCATCCTTAAAATTATGTCTGTTAGTAAAGTCTTATATGACCATTTAAAAAGATAAATCACATTCTCAACCATCAAAACTAGCAAGAAACCTATGTTGGCGCATGGGTGGTGCATAGTCGGTATTTTATATGTGCATCATTTAAATATAATAAATATTTGTTATGTATTTTATTATGCTTATCAATGATAAAGATTTATCTTGTATTTTTTTAATATTTATCATGATAAATATTTGTTTTATTCTTTTTTATATATAAGTGATAAATATCTATTCTGTGATTTTTTATATTTATCACTATTAAATATTTATCTGATTTTTTTTAATATTTATCAATGATAGAGATTTATTTAGTATTTTTTAATATTTATTACTAACAAATATATGTCTTATGTTTTTTTATGTATTATTGTCAAATGTCTCGAGTTTTTTTTTCATTTCTCATACAAAATATTTGTTCCTTTTTTTTTTATGTATTCGTTATAAATATTTATTCAGTG
>JBBPBQ010000002.1:55812208-55830616 GCA_037974755.1 Cicer yamashitae | reverse complement strand
TTTTTAATTAATATTACAAAAAAAAACACCATCAATTGGAATTGAACCCATGACCTTGATTTTACATACTAATTCTTAACCATAAGGCTAAGAGGTTTAAATTTCTTATTTTTATTGTTGTATTATTACTTAATTGAATATATCCAAATAATAAAGTTTAAATCGTAAAAATGCTATAACAAGGGATAGAAACTTTGACCTTCAATATAGATATTAATCCTTTGCCACCAAATAGAAATAGAAATTTTTCTTATGATAAATATAACCAAATCTAATATAATATGTGGTACATTAGTTAAAAAATTAGAAAAATATATATAAATTTGTGCGTGTGTTATATAATTTAAATATTTATTTATTAATTGATTATTAACTGTAGAAAAAAATTACACACTTGGATTATGAAAAGTTAAGATTTCTAAGACAAATTTTTTAATTAGTTAAGATTTAAACATGGAGTCATCGAAATTATAATTTGGAAGTCTTAGTTAATTTAATTAGGTTAGATTGAATCGTTCAATAATTGAAATTATAATTTCTAAACCATATAAATAGTTAAGATTGAACCCTTTAGTTGTCGAAATTATAATTTCTAAGTTATAATTAGTCTAATTTGTTAATATTTAACAGTCGGATCATTGAAAATTTTAATTTATAAGTCTTAATCAATCTAATGGGTTAAGATTGAACCATTGAATTGTCAAAAATATAATTTTTAAGTCATAATTAGTCTAATTATTTAAGATTAAACAATTGGATTATCAAAATTTAAATTTCCAAATCATAATCAATATAATTTTGATAGAACCGTTGGATTCTAAGAGATTTAAACTTCTAAGACATAGTAAATTTAATTAATTAAGATTGAATTGTCACGACAATAAAACTAGACAAAATACGACTTACTATAATCAAACGTTTGATTTTAACTAATTAGACTGACTATCACGTATAAATTTTAATTTCGTTGCTCCAACGGTTCAATCTTACGTGATTAGACTAACTATGATTTAGAAAATATAATTTCGATGATCAAAAGATTCAATCTTAACTAATTAGACTGATTATATTTTTTAAATTTAAAATTTGACGATCAAACGGTTCAATCTTAACTAATTAGACTAATTATGACTTATAAGTTTTAATTTCAATTATCAAACCATTCAATCAAACCTAATTACACAAACTATGACTAAGAAATTCTACGTTCGATGATTCGACAAATCAATCTTAACTAATTAGACTGGCTATTATTTAGAAATTTTAATTTTGAAGATAAAACGATTCAATCTTAGCTTAATAGACTAGTTGTAACTTAGAAATTATATTCTCAATGATCTAACGGTTCATTCTTAATAAATTAGACTAGCTATAATTTAGACATTATAATTTCGAAAATACAACGATTCAATCTTGTCTAATTAGATTAATATGACTTAGAAATTTAAATTTCGACGATTCAATGAATCGATTTTTACTAGTTAGACAAACTATGACTATGAAATTATTTTTTCAATAATCCTACAATTCAATCGTAACTAATTAGACAAAAGATGACCTAAAAATTCTAATTTCGATTATCTTACGGTTAAATATGAATTAATTAGATGACTTACAAATTTTAATTTTGATCATCCAACTGTTCAATCTTAATTAATTAGATAAATATGGCATATAAATTATAATTTCAATGATGTGACGGTTCAATATTAACTAATTAAACTAAATATGACTTTGAAAATTATATTTTCGATGATTCAATGGTTCAATATCAACTAATTAAATAAACTATGATTCTAAAATTATAATTTTGATGATCTAATGATGTAAATTTTTTATTTCAATTAATAATTAATATAACGTATATAAATAAATAATTAAATTTTACAATATATATATAAATTGAACTAATGTATTAGATATTATATTTGTGTATATTGTTTATAACTGTTGAGTTTAATCCATAACTGTCATTTAGAGGGTTGTTATACATAGTTAGTTAGTCAGTTAGTTAGTTGCCTTGCATAAAACTATAAAAGGCCTATATAACTAACATCTTGTAATGAATGAATGGTAATGTGTAAAGTGAGGGGAACAATCAAGGGAAACACGAGTGAAAAGTGAGGGGAACAATCAAGGGAAACACAGAGTGATAGATTCTTGATAGGCATAATGAATAGCAATGGTTTTGGATCACATATTCTGGTTCTTGATGGCAAGAAATGGGATCGATGGAGTGCATTGATGAAATCTTTATTTGGAGCACAAGAAGTGAGTGAAATTGTGCAGGATGACTATGAGGACTTGGTAGAGAATCCAACTGATGCACAGAGGAATGCATTCAAGGAAGCCAAGAAGAAGGACTGCAAAGCTTTGTTCTACATTCAGCAGAATGTTGACAACCAGCATTTTGAGAAGATTTCGAAAGCCACAAGATCCAAAGAAGCATGGGACATCTTAGAAAACTATCACACTGGTGGAGAAAAGGTGAAGCTACAATCCTATAGAAGAAAGTATGAGATGATGCAGATGGAAGCAGATCAGAAGGTAAGTGATTACTTCTCAAAATTAACAGCCATAGTCAATCAAATGAGAACTTGTGGGGAGAACATTACAGATCAGATGGTGGTAGAAAAGGTGATGAGATCTTTAAGTCCAAAATTCGATTTCATAGTTGTACCTATTCAAGAAGCAAAGGATGTGAAAACTATGAAAATTGAAGAGCTGCAAAATTCATTGGAAGCACATGAGCTCCTGGTGTTTGATAGAAATTCTGAAAGATCAGTTCAACAAGCATTTCAAGTTCAAACTACCAAGAAGGAGGGAAACCAGAAGGACTTCAAGAAAAAGGGAAAGAGAAGAGCAAATTGGTCCAACAATGGCAAGAACAAGATTGAAGACAAAGTTGAATGTCAGAAAAACTATTTGTGAAATATGTGTGAAAAGTAAGCAAAACAGGTTCCCATTTGTGTCGGAAGCACCTAAAAGAGCTACTGCAGCACTGCAAGTGGTCCACTATGATATATGTGGTCCTTTTGAAGTATCTTCATTGGGGGGAAACATATACTTCATCACTTTTGTTGATGAATTTACAAGAATGATGTGGCTGTATACAATCAAGCTTAAGAGTGAAGCATTAGAGGTATTCAGGAAATTCAAGAGCTTAATTGAAAAAGAAAGTGACCAATCTATTAAGATCTTGAGAACTGATGGTGGAGGAGAATACACCTCAAAAGAATTTGAAGATTTCTGTGTCAATCAAGGTATTGTGCATGAAGTGACAGCTCCATATACACCTCAGCACAATGGACTTGTTGAGAGAAGAAACAGAACCCTATTGAATATGGCAAGAAGCATGATCAAGCAGAAAAACCTACCACACAACTTCTGGGGTGAAGCAGTCACTGCAGCTGCTTATATCTTAAACAAATGCCCTACAAAGAAGCTGAATCTGAAGGTTCCAGAGGAAGCTTGGTGTGGAAGAAAGCCGAGTGTGAAGCATTTCAAGGTTTTTGGTTCATTGTGCTATAAGCATGTATCAGATGTTAGGAGAAGCAAACTTGAAGATAAGAGTGAGATTATGATACTTATAGGCTATCATCCCACAAGTGCCTATAAGCTTTATAATCCTGTAACTCAAAAGGTGCATATCAGTAGGGATGTAATTGTGAATGAGGCTGAGAAGTGGAAATGGGAAGAGGAACCAGTGTACAGCGAAGAGAATCAACAAGGTTGCATTTATCCTAATTCCAATGATGAATCAGAGGATGAAGAAGTGATCAGTAATGATGCAAGTGAACCAGAAGAAGTGGCAGCAGCAGTGAGACCTCAAAGAATCAGACAAATTCCAAGCAGGCTGAATGATTGTGAATTAATTTCTGATAATGCAGTAAATGATGAAGGTGATATCATTCACTTTGCATTGTTGGCAGAATCTGAACCTCTCAATTATAAAGAAGCATTGAAGATAGATGTATCGAGGAAAGCTATGATGGAAGAACTCCAATCAATTGAGAAGAATCAAACATGGGAGCTAGTTAACTTGCCAGACAAGAAAAGGAAAATAGATGTGAAGTGGGTATTCAAACTGAAATTAAATCCTGATGGGAAAATTTCAAAACATAAGGCCAGGCTGGTAGCTAGAGGATTCTTACAGAAACATGGTATTGATTAAGGCTTGAGACTATAAGATTAGTGGTGGCTCTAGCTTGCAAGAGAAAGTGGTGGCTCTACCATTTGGATGTAAAATCAACCTTTCTAAATGGTCCACTTGAAGAGATTGTGTTTGTGTCACAGCCCCCTAGATTAGAAATACAAGGGAAGGAAAACATGGTGTATAGACTCCATAAAGCCTTGTATGGTTTGAAGCAGCCCCTAGAGCCTGGAATAAGAGGATAGATCAATTCCTAATTTAGATCGGCTTCACAAAGTGTTCAGTAGAGTTTGGTGTATATGTGCAGAGTTCAAGTGCAAAAGAAACAATGATAATCTGCTTATATGTGGATGATTTTCTCATCACTAGAAGCAAAGCATCAGAGATTGAAAGGGTGAAAAACAAGTTGAAATCTGAATTCGAAATGACTGATCTAGGTGAACTCTCATTCTTCCTAGGAATGGAATTTCTGAAGTTGAAAACAGGAACAGTTATGCATCAGCAGAAGTATATAGGTGAACTGCTGGAAAAATTTAAGATGAATAGCTGCAATTCAGTTTCAAATCCATCAGAGACAAGCTCAAAGATTGATGAGTGCAGTGAGGAAGAAAAGGTCGATCCAACACTGTTCAGACAAATGGTTGGCTCACTGCGATATCTGTGCAACAGCAGGCCTGACATCTGCTACTCAGTCAATGTAATTAGCAAATTCATGAATGATCCAAGGAAGACTCACTTGATGGCTGCTAAAAGGATACTTAGGTATGTAAAAGGCACAAAGGAGTTTGGTCTGGTATTCCCTAATGGCAGCCAAGGTGAAGGAAGTGAACTCATTGGATACTCGGATAGTGATTGATGTGGGGACATCACAGATAGAAGTACATCTGGTTATGTTTTCAAGTTCAATGAAGCAGCCATATCTTGGTGTGCAAAGAAGCAACCAGTGACTGCACTTTCATCCTGTGAGGCAGAATATATTACAGGTACATTTGCAACTTGTCAAGCAATGTGGCTGGATTCAGTGATGAAGGAACTAAGGTGTGAAGTGATGAAGCCTCTTACACTCAGAATTGATAACAAGTCAACAATTAGCCTTGCTAAAAATCCAATCGCACATGGCAGAAGTAAACATATTGATACAAGGTTCCATTTCATTAGAGAGCAAGTAAACAATGGAATGATTGAGGTGCAGTATTGCCCAACTGAAGTGCAGCTGGCAGATGGATTTACAAAGGCTCTAAAGCTTGACAGATTTGAATTTTTGAGAAAGAAGCTTGGTGTTATAAGTGTACAACAGTTATGAATTAAGGGGAAGTGTTGAGTTTAATCCATAACTGCCATTTAGAGGGTTGTTATACATAGTTAGTTAGTTAGTTGCCTTGCATAAAACCATAAAAGGCTTATATAACTAACATCTTGTAATGAATGAATGGTAATGTGTAAAATAAAAAATTTCTGTGAAGATTGATCAAAGATTGATCCTGGATTAATAAGAAGATTAATCCTAGACTAAAGATCAATCATTTTCTACAAATTGGTTTTTCTTTCTTTTCTCCTTACCCGCTGCGCATTATCGTTTTGTTCCAACAATAACAAGCAGTATAGTTTAGTAGTAAATGATTTAAGTATTTTTAATTTTAAATGATTAACTTCATAAAAAAATAGTTAGAGAGAAAACTTAAATATAAGCATTCATTATAAAAGTGGATTTTTTTTTATAACAAAAAAAAGTGGATATTTAACATAAGCAAAATAATTGTTTGATGTTGGTTATTGAAGTATGTGTGAATGTTGTAAACTCTGGGATGCTGGCTATTGAAGTAAACTTTATTTGTTGTATGTTTGATGAACTACAAATTTTAATATTTAGCATGATATTTGTGAGTTGAACGGACTAGTTTGTTTCGTGAGTTGAGTTTTTACGTGATTGCAAATTGTGATAATATTAATTACTATAAATGTGATATTTTATTTTTTGTTATTACCATTAAGGAGTGTATTGATCTTATTTTTATTTGTCAAAATTTTAGAGTATATTTATTCGAATAAGCTCTATTTATACTTAGTCACCGATCTTTCAATTAGATTCTTTTTATTGCTGATAATTTAATGAATGAAAGGCCTTGAACCTCTATTTGAACCGATATGGTGTATAGTTAATGAGTCATTTTAGGTGTGACAAGCCCACGACATTCTACGTCACATTTAACATTTATATATGATCTATTATTAATCGAGTAAATACTTAATTTCGTCAGTTTGATTTTGTTAACTTATATTAACTTAGTCAATCATTTTGATCATAATTTTAAAATAGTTTTTGATTTATTTTACTGTTAATCAAGTTAGTCTTTCCGAGTCCGGCAATTTCAATTAAATAATAATATTAAAAACTAGTGAACTGACATATAATTAAATCTTGGGAGATCTATTTAATATTTTTTAGTAATGAAATGTTGTCACTTTTGTTCAATAATGTTACTATTTTAAATTAATTATTTAAAGTTATAAAACACTTTCTTTATGATACATTACGTTAAAATCTTCTTCTTCCTCACACTTTACATAGAAATTTACTGTATTCTTTCAAATTTGTTGTCTTGTTCAAACGTCATCGCTACCAAATCGTAACATTTTTACACTCACATGCTTTGTTTGATCATCGAGATTAGTTGCAAATCATTTCTCAATATATATACTGATTTTTAGCCTTTTTGTGCATGTTTACTACTAACTTTAAGAAAAGTTCTTCATTATGTAATATTCATCAGTTTAGTAACACAAAAAAAAAAAGGAATTGTGGTTAGGGTTTTAATTGTTTCTATTTTTGTGTTGTAGGGGTTAAGTTTTTTTTATATATGTTAATGTGTTATAGGTTGTTGTAGTATGTGACCAGTTGTTGTGTTTATTGAATGATGCTTGCTTTTGATATGTTCCGTTATCAATTTGTCCATTTGTTAGTGTTTTTTTGCTTCTATTTGACATTAATGGATAGAGGTTTATTTTTATTTTGTTTTGTAATGACTACTGAAATATTAACATTCTTCATCATAGAGGTACTTTTTTTAAAAATGATGAAGATGTAGTGGAGTATGTGGTTGGAAAAAAGGAATAGAATGAGTACAGAAATATCAACTTACGACGTGTACACATTAATGTCTTTGACATTTAAGACATAGTAAAAAAGTGTAAGTATTATCATAAACTCTCTCAAATAATGTAGAGGATACTTGAGTTAGATTTGTATAATATTGGAAAATAAGACTTTTCAATAATGTGTTGTATAAAAACACAATTTGTTGCAATTTAGCCCCCTCAATATTATTGTCTATTAGTTAGTATACATGACAACTTTAAAATTTAAACGATATCAAATAGGTCTCCAAGATTTACTTACATGTGTTAGCTTACAGAATTATTTGTTAGTTAATTGATATTAACGGATGGACTAACTTGATAAAAGATGAAAAAAAATCAATGACTATTTTAGAATTATGACCAAATGAAAGATTAAGTTGATGAAAGTTAATAAAGTGAAGGAAAAAAAAAGAGTATTTATTTATATTAATGAGTGTAAATTTTTGTAATTAGATATTTCACGGGTATTTTAATATCTCAAAAAAGTTCAAATGGCACCCTAGTGTTTTTAGTAAAAAATCACATCCCTCTTTTTTTTTAGGTTCATATTAAGAATCTTTAGTTAACAATATATTAATAACACATTACTCAAATATATCTAGAATTTGTAAGAAAACCTAATTGTGATTTTCTATAAAACAAAATATACGTATATTAGTTTATTTGTTTTAATTTTTAAAGTAATAATTTTTATTGGTGGAATTTAAAGTATAATAAGTTTAGTTCAATTTTTTTTACCAACCCAACTCATTATTTCATCAGCCGTAACATACACCGTCTCCCACCGTGCACCTCATCGTCTTCCGCCGTGCCATGTAGAAAGGTCCTCTCATGCTCCCATGGCTTGTTCATTTAATGCGACAAAATTATGGGGATGGTTATTGGTATCAATTGGGTCTATTTTCTTTGTTGGTTACTTCTTTCTCGCTCTTATTTCAAAGCTTCTTCCTCCTTCCAACATTCCACTCATCTCTTCCTTTCAAAATGACTGGTCAGTAATCTAATCTTTCTTTATTCAATTCAATGTATTTTCTTTCACATGTCATTCAATTTTTAGTATACAAAAAAATGTGACCTTGAAATTGCAATATGTTTGTTCTGTTATGTTATACAAATTGAAGAGGTTGTATTGGGTAATAGTTTATAAACTGTGTTTTCAAATCCTTATTTTAGTTGATTCTTGTTTTTTAAAGCTTTGATGATAGAGAGGAAAAAAACGTACTGTTTTTATTTTTTAGGGTAAGCCAAACTATGAAGAAGGATATATGGATTTAAATTGTCTGTTGATTGATATGGTTAATCATGTTGTTTGAACATTTTTGCTGAATCTAACTAGTGAGAAAATAATTTGGTTGTTATTGTTGTACAAATGTCAAAGTGCTCAGATTTATTGTTTTGCAAGTGAGAAATAGTGAAAATACTTTGTTGTTGTTGTTGTGCTTTTGTGTTGATTGTTAATGGTTTAGTAGATTGTTATGCTAGGCCCCTATGTAGTCAGAAGCGGCTGTCGCGTCGCGGTGGTCTGGCGCTAAGCAAAACGCCGTTGCGTCGCATGTTGGCTTGGCTTTATGATCCCAAATAACTAACACCTTATGCTAGTTTATCACTTTTTCTCATTATCAATAGGAAATGAAGATTAAACTTTATGCAAGTGATTGTGGAAATTAATATCATTGCAGGAAAAATACTTTATTATTGTTATTTCTTTTGTAAATGTATTGCTATCATCATTAACATTGCTATTACTCTTACCTCTCCCATAAAGGGAGTTAACCCTCCTTATTTTCCTAACTTGTATTTACTTCATAGGTACTACTGCTTCTTAGTGCCATTGACTCTCCCTATAATTGTGGTTGCTGTGTACTTCCATTGGCTCAGCATGAAGATGTTCAAACATGCTTAACTTATCTTCATCACATTTTGAAAGAACTTACTGTACTCTGTCCGAGCAACCACCGCAGCTATTGCTGTTTTCTCGTTAGCTCTACAGTTCCAGCATTCGTCTAACCAACTTCCGGATCTGACTTTGTGCAAATCCTCTGGTTTCATCCTGCCATGATTTATGTGTTATACACGATTGATTGTTGATAAAGATTATTTTTTTGTTGAAAACATTGTTGATAAAGATTATTAATATTTGTTTTACCTTTGAATCTTGCATGTAGCCTACCTTCAGTTCTTATGTCTTGCACCATTTATATTGAGAGTAGTTATGTATATGATGAACTCAGTCCTTCTAAAATAAAGGGGTGTTTGAATAAACTATTGAATTAAACGCTTATTCAATAAGTTATTCTGCGAGCTTAATTAAGCACTCATTCTTAACCTATTTTGGAGTTGATTTTTTTTTTTTTTGACTCATGGTGAGTATATTTAAGTAAGCTAAAATTAAGTTAATTTTCAAGTCAATCAAGTCTCATTAGTAAAACTAAGCAAATTTGATTGCGTCGTCAATTTTCTTTCATCTAAGAACCTTTATTGTTTTGCATATGTAATATTTATCATGAAGGTAGTTGTTGTGCTGATAAAATTGTCTCCATGGGTCTGCATATTTAGAATTATTTTTGGTGGGACTCTAATCTTCATCACAATATTAGTGCAGATTTCAACACCTCTCCTATTCCATACTTTCACCCAACTACAAGTCTTTAATCCATCAAGTTTTTTCATCATATGAACCTCAATTCTATCATGAAGCAATACAGTTTGCATAATGTAAACATGCTATGGAAGCTGAACTGTTATCTATGGAAGCCAACATCACTTGGAGTGTCATGCCTTTGCCTCCTCAAAAACATGTTATTGACTGCAGATGGATTTATAAGACAAAGTATAAACCAAATGGCAGTATAGACAGACATAAAGCAAAATTGGTTGCCAAAGGTTTTACACAACATGTTGATTTTTTGCATATAGACTATAGATATATATTGGATGTCATAGATTAGGATCAAGACAGAGCTTTAGATACGCCTACAACAGTAATTTAAGCACTGATACGTTGCTATTGTACATACACTAATAGTTCTAGTTGAATAGTTGAAAGAGAGTAAGTAGAACTTATTGTGGAGAGTGGACAAAAGCTTTCTTTTGTTTAAAGAGACAACTCAAAAGTAATCATCACAATGCTGCAGAGATCAAAATGTTACAATGGATTATTTAACAGACAAAACAATATGATTAAGAATCGAAGTATATGAGAAAATAATTGGGGTATCAGTTATCACATAGTGTGGAAAAGATGGTCTGTAATTATTAGACATGATTAATCATACGTATATATACATGTACTGCATCTTGTAAGTTCAATCGATCTATCAATAATATTCAGAGAGGTATTTCAGCAAGGATCTATTATTTGATATAGTTTGGATGTTAGATAACATAGTTATGATTTTGCACTCATTTCAGCAAGGATCTTTACTCATATGCCGAGCAAAAAACCTAGTTGTCATTTCTTCTCTACCTTTCTTTTGTCTTCATCTTCTTCATTATAGTATAGACAAATAAGTGCGACTTTGATAAGTGATTTTCACTTAAATTAATTTTTTCTTCGTGTTTTTCTATTATCTCGCCAACTAAATGCGACGTTGTTTGGTTTTCTCATCTTGTTGTTGTGTTCATTTTATTCAGATTTACATATTTACTTTGGTCAAACAAATTCAATCAATGATTTGAGCGCCATCAACATTCGGAGGCATGAGTATTCCGTTCATTTTAATTTGTTATATTTGTAGTCATTTTTCCGTTTTATGCTATTAATTTGAGTGATTAATATGAATCAATGGTTCTGATTAAGTCTTAAAGTCATTGCAGAAAATTATAATTCCAATTAACTTCTGTTATATACCTCTTGAAACAATAAAGAATTTGGAATAGTATTTGTATTAAAATCTTCTAAACCAATTCTCTATGCTAACAATTATTCATATTAAAATTAATGGTTAAGATTTAAAGTAACTCATTATATTTATTATCGGACTCAATTGTTCCCTTCTCATTATTAAATAAGGCAACTTAATAAAATTACGATTCTTTTAGTAATGAAATGTTGTCACTTTTGTTCAATAATGTTGGAGACTATTTTAATATATTTTAAATTAATTATTTAAAGTAATAAAACACTTTCTTTAAAATACATTAAGTCAAAAATCTTCTTTTTCCTCACACTTTACATAGAAATCTATTGTATTCTCTCAAACTCCTTGTCTTGTTCAAACGTCATCTCGCTACCAAATCGTAACATTTTTGCACTCCCAGCTTTGTTTGATCATTGAGATTAGTTGCAAATCATTTCTCAATGTATATGCTGTTTTTTAGCCTTTTTGTTAATGTTTACTACTAACTTTAAAAAAAGTTCTTCATTATGTAATATCCACCAGCTTAGTAACAAAAAAAGGAATTGCGGTTAGGGTTTTAATTGTTTGATTGTTTCTATTTTGTGTTGTAGGGGTTAAGTTTTTTTATATATGTTAATGTGTTATAGGTTGTTGTAGTATGTGACCAGTTGCTATGTTTATTGAATGACGCTTGCTTTTGATATGTTCCCTTATCAATTTGTCTCCTCATTCATACATTGGCTTCTCCAGCGCTGAAGAATTCGCCACATTTGATTTATTTGAGTTTATTTGTTGACATAAACAAAAAAATAATCTCAAAATTAGATTTCTAATCCATTATTTGGAAGTTTAAAAAATTATATATTTGTCACTATATGTATTCAACCACACGTTGTTTACATGCACAAATTATTATGTTTTTAATAAAAAGATTGGTGGTTGTGTGTTTTGGTAGGGTGTGGAGCTTAAGGAGGAAGAATACTTCATCACTCCTGATAATGTTGGTATGCTGAAACTTGCAAAGGAATCAAATTCCATTCTGGTAAGAATTTATTTTTATATTTCAAACAAAAATGCCACCGGCCAAATGCAGTAAATATTTAATTATGTTTTACCTAGTAATTGAAATACAAAAATATTTCATTAACACCCTATTTTTCGTACATTTGAGATATCTAATTAATCACGTTAAAAAATATAGTTTGATTAATATGAGTTGATTTAATTCACGTATAAAATTATGGTTTATTCACGTATAATTTAATTATTATGGTTAATTCAGCTATTTGATTTTTAACAATTTTGCACTACAATTTGTTTGATGGATGGTGATGTGCAGGTTGATTATCGAATTCCAACGTGCAAGAGTTCACGACAAATGAATGGTCTGCCAATAAGCGCTTATGCTCCGGAGACTGTCGGATGTGTGGTGGTGGACAGTAAAGGAAGGTGTGCTGCTGCCACATCAACTGGTGGCCTAATGAACAAAATGAGTGGTCGAATCGGCGACTCACCAATCATCGGCGCTGGCACGTATGCATGTGAAGTTTGCGGTGTCTCATGCACTGGTGAAGGTGAAGCTATCATACGTAGCACTCTTGCTCGTGAGGTAGCAGCAGTTATGGAGTACAAAGGTTTGAGTCTTCAACAAGCTGTGGATTTTGTCATCAAACATAGGTCTTGATCAAGGACAAGCTGGTCTTATTGCTGTGTCTAGTAAGGGTGAAGTGGCTTATGGACATAATTGTAATGGCATGTTTAGGGGTTGTGCTAAAGAGAATGGCTTCTTGGAGGTGGGAATATGGTAATAGTAAGAAGTATAAATACTAAATATTACTACTCCTTTTTTAATGGAGTTTTAGCCTTTAATTAGGCTTATTAGTCCTAGTCATTAGTCATTTGGTATTTCCTAGTCCTAGAAAGTGTTTAGCTATTTTGTTTTTTCAGTGATAGAAATTATGATATAAATAAAATATATGTTTTTAGTATTTTATCTTGTTGGTACTATATTTTCCAGAATATGAAGCTTGTGAGTTTACAAGGTTCCTATAGTTTGTCATTGTTTTTCTAGCAAGGTATGTACATGCTTTGGATGATGTGCTTAAATGTTTCAAGTAAGAGAATAAAAATCTTCAACATTAAGAGAAGAAAATGCCATTGTGAGAAAATGCAGAATGTCATGTCATAGTAATTTGATTGCCGAGTTAAAAATAAATTACATGGAACATTCCAAATAAAATCAAAAACAAAATTATGATAGTAAAATATAAAAGGAAACTAAATATGAGTTAAATGTGCTAGTTTTTCCTTATTTTGCTTCTTTCTATTCCTCCAAATAAAAAATACCTACCTCTCCTCTACCTGTCTTTTCCTAATCTTTTGATACATTTCTTTGCAATCTAAACATTCATATAATATATATTAGGGTCAATAGTGTTTTTTGTCCCAGTAATATGGGTCCAATCTGATTTTAGTCTTTGCAATATGATAAATAGAAGTGAAAGATATTATTATATCACTTCTATTGCTTATTGTTAGGATTATCTCTTCTAACCCACTGTTGGACGGGTTTTCTTGGATGTCTTGCAGTCGAACTGGAGTGATGATCACTCCGTGCTCTATTCCTCCTCGCACCGAAATTCCTGTTCCCACTAGAACTAGACCCATTTGAGGTCCCGCTGACATGTTTTCCTGACCCGACTGCAGGTGGATCTCTTTCATGCTGCTCAATCTCGTCGGGTTCCTTGGTCAACGTGGACTCTGGCGCGGTAACTTGTTGTGGAAGATACATACCAGGCAATATTACTAAATCTTTTTTGGGTTCAATCAAACCATTGTTCTCCGTCTGTAAACATAAGATGGCTTCAAACCTCTGTTTTCTGATGATCTCATGCTCAGATTGAAGGATTATTTCATCGTCATTGACTTCATCATTATTCAAACTCTGAATTCCAAAAGAAAATTGGGATTAAATTCAATAGTAACATTAAAGATACTAATTTTGAAAATGCAATTATTATGATTCCAAAGGCAAATTCAACAAGGTTGCAACAATGCCTGACATCTGATTCTAGGCCATAGTAGCCAAACAAATAGAAACCAATAACGAAAATTTAATTTACATTTTATGCTATGGTGAGCCAAATAACATACCACTCTTGAAGAATGTGAGCCAACTAGGTCAAGCACGTGGTCCAAATCTTTGGCATGAAAAGGTTTGCGACAAACTGGGCAGTTTCCAACACCCTCTTCTAATTTTTCAGAATTACCTAATAATAATGATACACAAAAATTCGTCGTGAAAAATAATATTATACTACAAATTTGAATGGTATTTAGTTAGATTGCAATAAAGTTGAAAGACGGTAAATAATAAAGTAGACTTGCTTAGAAATGCAAGCGATCGCATTCTTTCCAATTAAGTAGAAGTAAAATGGAGCATTTGGATGTGATTTCAGCAACATGTGAGCTAGCTCTGGCTCTAACATGAAATTGAGGCGCACACAAGTTGTATGGTTTCAGCTCCAATATTTTGGAATTATCACGAAAAGTGGCAAGAGATTATCTGAGATGTAAATAATTGGATTCAACTTGAATGGATGAAATGAAGAAACTTTTCAAGTGTTATAATTGGAAGGTGCCTCAGGCTCAAGGACACTTCAAACAATTAGCCATAAAAATAGCAATGCTTTCCGGTTTAAGCTGTCAACAAAGATTATCTTCCAAAGCAATAATTTCGATAGATATTGAGAAACAAACTCGAGCTGTTGTACTTGAACGACAAATATTTTAGACTGGTATTATTTCAACCAATTCATTGAACTCAAATTGAATTTAGAAAATTATTTATGTATTTAGGAGCCAACCATGTCTTATGAGGATTTTCAGACACAGCATATTAGTCCTTCAAGCTTCTATACTTTAACTGTACAAAGGAATCATTTCATATTGAAAACTACATTTTTACTTGTAGTCAAAAATAACTTTACAACTGTCCATACCATGATTAGGATGAGCAGCTGCATTATTTGAAGTGGCAGAGCCTGTTTGTTTAGAACTCTGAAGCCAATTCCACCATCTTATGATACATTCACTGCCAAACATGGACAAAAATTGGGAATTGAAAATGTAATGTTAAACCAAGATAAAATTAACCTCATAAAGGTTCTAAAAAAATCTAATATAATGAACATAGAATAGAAGGATAAAATGAATAGGAACCCACCTGTGAAAACAATGAAAGCAAGACATTAACTTCATAAAAGGCAAGGTTTCACTTTGGCGATCTTCTGGGACCAAAGGGAATAAACACAATGGACAATCACCATCAGGATGATTCATAGCTGAGAGTTTCTCTGCCGCTTCCTTCAAGTACATTTCAATAATCATTTATCAATCATTATTGAACAAAAATCTATATTTGACGTGCTAAATCTATTTGGAGGTTCTACAATTTCCATGCTATCCCAAGTTTTAGTCAAAACTATATAACAAAAGATTATGTATTACAGCAGAAAATAAAAGCAGGAGGATGCACGAAGTGACTATAAATGAATGATTCTGCAGTCCCACAAGATTAAGCAGCATTTCAGTGATTAATATTCTTCATTTATGTCTTCTAAATTCCTCAGGTAACCAAAATATACATTAAAAAAAAGTGCTTCATAGGAACTTGGTTACAATATTATTCATATATTAACCATCAGAATGATTCATATATTGTTTAATTAATGATCTATCAAGGAACTCGATTACAATATTATTCAAATGAAAATTATAGGTTTATAGACCTCATATACTTAAAATACACCCCAAAGGAGAAAGGTTCAGAGCACCATATCGTTGGTCTCAGGTGATCAGGAAATCATTGGAGATATTCAAAAAGGGAATCTGAAGCATAACATGATGGTCATGTAGCAAATAGGGAATTGGCCCTAGGGTGGTTACAAGTGGGGAGAAGGATATGAGCTATGTAGCACCGACACTTCAAATTGAAGCCGTGTCCACTCTAGTGTAACATGTATTGGTGTCAAATACTGCCACATGCAGTTACATTAATCATTTCTATTTTTTCAACCTATTATCGGTGTCTGTGTTAGTGTAGTGTGTGGTGTCTGTATTAGTGGCAGTGCTTCAAAGGATATGAGAAAATGGAGGCAAAAGAGAAGGTAGGATGGAACTAAGTGAGTCATTTGGGAAGCAGGTCTACCAAAGCAGCTGTGGAATATGCGCACATTGTCCGGAAGCATCATGATGCAAGTTAGGCTAGGGACCAATTTCTACTTTAGTGATATAACCAGAGTCTCTATAATCAGCCCTAAACTACCAACCAATTTGGTCTCACCATCAAGTCTTATTCTCTGCCGATAATAGTTTAAAACTAAAACTCATTTTACAAAATAACATGTTATAGAGTTTACTAACAGTAGATTATAAGATTGTTATCCACAAACAGGAACCTAGAGATATGAAGTAAAAGCACAACTATTACTGTTTCAAATAATGCATCTTAAAAAATAAAGCAATAATTTTATTACCTCACACAGAGCTACAAGCATTAAGCCAGGAGAGAGCTCATTGGCTTTAGTTTTTATGTGATTCAATAAATAGTTTTGTCTCTGTTGATCCAAACCCTTGCAATCCAGAAGAGCAACAGAAGGTGGTTCTTTTGGATACTACCACACAAGAAAGAGACAAAAGTACATAAGATTGTGACTACTAATTAACATAAGAGATTCAATTAAACAATCACATATTTTACAATAGTGCACATAATAATATCGTAAAATCAAATCAACTGAAAGATACCTGTGGAGTAGCTTGTACATCAAGAACAACTTCTACAAACTGCAAAGAAAGATAAAAATATAAATTAAAAATTAAAAAATTAAAAAATTTAAAAAAAAAAAAAAAAAAAAAAAAAAAAAAAAGCTGAATTTTAATGAAAAGGAATAATGGACGATGGTAAGAAGAAGAAGAAGACCTGGTGGGATTGAACATCGGCGGTTCTGGGTTTGAGGGATAAGTGAAAGTGAGGAGGAATGGAACGGAGAATGATACAATCGCTTTCATATACAGATTTCATCGCTTCAACTTCACCTATCACTTCTTCTTCTTCATTCTCCATTGTTATGAGAGAGAGACGCTGCAATCGCAAATTGGATTGCGAATGAATGAGGACGAATCCAATTTCGGCATTCACTTTCACCTTATTATGCTATCTACTTCAAACTACACCAACCTAATTTAGTTTAAGGGTTAATCGTAAAAAAAAAATAAATAAATAAAAAAATAACTGTACACAAATAAATCTTCATTTTACGATCTTATTTTTTATCTCTATTTTTAATAAATTCATGCGTAAAGTTGTTTTTTTTATATGTTTATAAAAATAAATTTTTATTAAAATTTAGAATTTTTATTTTAAAAAAATAAATTAAATATAATTTTTAAATCTAAATAGGCTAAAATTATTCAAATATTCAAAATTATGTATGTGTATATGTTTACTTAAAAATAATAGGAAAAAAAATTGTGTGAGCAAAGTACAAAAGTAATTTCAACAATCAAACTCTATTATTCACAATGACTCGGAAATAGAGGGATGCATGAAGTTGCTTGATTCCGCCATTTAACCTTGACGAAGAGAAACACATACAAGAACGAAAGAAGTCAAAACAAAAAAAAAGGAAAGAAGTAACCAACTCTCAACTAACTAGTCGTCTCCAAAAAATTGCAGTTTTTGGTCATGACCCAAATTGAGCCTCTTATACTAATTATAAGGTGAACAAAATACAAAAGTGATTTCAACAATCTAATTTTATTATTCACATTAATTTGGCTTATATAGATTTATCCAACTCAACTAGTCACTTATACATCAGTTACAAAAACAGTCTTGTACTACAATTGTTAAATAGATCCCCAACAAAACTATTGAGAGTTAGATTTAGATTACCATAATGCGTGAACTCGAGTTCGAAATTCTGTTTAGAAATGTACTCATATTTAATATTTAACGTACATCAAATTGAATTTACTTTAATAGAGATAATCTATCGAAAACAAAAAAAGACAAAAATGAAAACATAAAATATTACGAAAATTTAGTACATTTTCTTTGTCATAAGTATTTAATTTGAACTTCTTGTTACAACTCAAACAATATAACTTTCACTAAATATTATTGAAAAAACAATAAAATACTAATTCATCTGTAATAGTTTAAACTTAAGCTCAAAGACATTAAATTCTCTTTTTTTTTTTTTTACAAGGGAA
>JBBPBQ010000002.1:55781047-55811977 GCA_037974755.1 Cicer yamashitae | reverse complement strand
TATATATATATATTAGCGTGTCCCTGGATATATACTCTATATAAATTTTTTTTTTAAGAACCAAAACAAAAATTCAATTATTCTCGTGAAGTATATATATATATATAGATCATATCAAATGAAAAGATTTTTACGATGAAAGAGTGAGAAAGTTAAATTTTGATTATACAACTATACCTGATTAATAGTTATTTTTCAGTTTTCATAAATGCAGCTTTTCTTTATTGAAGACCTGCGCCTTTTTAATTTCGCATTTTTCATCATTATTAAATGCAGCTTTTTTTAGTTTTTTAAGAGAAAAAAAAATTATATATAGAATATTAATATTAAAAAGATTTGTAATACTTTATTATTTTGCAATAAAAATTCAGCAATATCCATTTTAAACCTATTATTATTATTTTTTTTTTGGAATTATTGTTAATTGTAAATTGTGAAAGTAGATCAACATGTAGATCAATACGATATGTTTTTTTAAACAAATAATCGACATGTAGATCAACATGATATTTTTTTTTTTAAAAAAAAAATATATGTTTATGATAATTGCAACGCACACCTATGACGAGAATAAAATATAAATATAAGAAATGCATGATTCATTAATTATGCATTGCACAATCTTGTTGAGTATATATAAAATATGAATAAAGATGCATGTATCATGTATGTTATGGAATATAGATAAATTTTGTTATTGAAAATTCTAACGGAAGCGTCTCGATTGAATTCTATGTCGAAAGAGAAACAATCGATAAAATTGGAAATTGTTGAAAGGAAAAAAGAAATCGAACAACGCAGAAAAAGTATACATAATAATATATATACACAATAATATTATTACAAGATTTATATGCAAAAAAAACACACAAGAATACTGTTTACCAGAAAACACAAAGATTTAGTTTTTGATAAATCTCAGTTTATTTTGATTAGGAGTCGGTCGATTCTTGACTTTCGCCGAAATCTTGTGGTGGATAATGAAGAATGAAGAATGAAGAATGAATTTGATTTTCACTATTTAATTTGACTAATGATAACAAAAATTATAAAATTTTATTAAAAAATTATAAAATTTTGCCGAAATTCTTTTCTATAATATTTTCAATTTTGCCGAAATTTTATTTCTAAAATATTAATATTAAAGAGATTAATTTCTAGAATATTAATATTAAAGAGATTAATAATATTTTGTGTGTGTTGTATTTTTTATCTTCTACTTCGTAAATTTTTTATTGTTTTGTAATATCATATAATTAAGAAAATAACGAGAAAAAAGAAAGAAAAAAAAAACAAGCGTACATAGGTTCAACACTGTAAAAGATTTAATTTAAATTAACGCGGATGTAATGCATGTGTAATGCAAATCGAACGCAGATAAAGATGTGATATGTAATAAAAAATTAAACAAATGATTGACGTATAGATCAACATGATATTTTTTTTTTTGTAAAAAAAAAATATGTTTATGATAATATATTGCAACGCAAACCTATAACAAGCAATGTAACAAAAGTTGTTGAGTATAAATAAAATATAAATATAATAAATGCATGATTCTTTAATTATGCATTTCACAATGTTGTTGAGTATATGTAAAATATGAATGAAGATACATGGATCATGTGTGAGTATATGAAAAATATTAATGTAAAATGCATAGATCATGTATGTTATGGAATATAGATAAATTTTGTTATCTTATACATCCACAAGGTAAAATAATTATCATTATTCTTTTAAGCACTCATATAGGTTGATAATCTATAAAGAGTTTCCACATATATTTTCAAGTGTCAAAATATTTAAAATATATTTTATATATCCACATATTTCAAATTTCAACATTTATTATCATAAAACACCATTTTAAAATGGTAAAACAACTGAATTAGTTTGAAAAAAGTACATTTATTAGATGGGAAACAAAGCAACGTGGTTTGTATAGATGAGTGTGTTTAACTTTAATTGATTCTTATAATATACGACTCTTTTTTTTACAAAGATGACATTGTCATCCTCCATTTAAATAATAATGACAATAATTGATTTTGAAAAGATGAAAATAATTTTTTTTTAAAAAACCAAAACAAAAATTTATTTATTGCGAAGTATATATATATATATATGGAGCATATAAGATGAAAGTGATGGAGCTAAATATCACTAGAAGGGGGGTTGGATAGGAATTTTGGCGCTTAAAATGTTTTAATCAGTTTTTTGAATTACTAACCTCTCTGAGAGGATGCGAACTCAAGGACAGAAATTCAAACCTTTAAATATGAACAAATTAAAAACAAGGAAAGTATAAAGAGAGAGACACACAACTTTTATACTGGTTCACCCAAAGATGGCTACGTTCAGTCCTTACACACTTGTGAGATTTCACTAATGATCAACCAGATCAACCTCTCACAGAGGTTGATTACACTTTGTGTATTCTTAAGCTTCACCAAGCTTATAACCTTGTTTCTTACAAGTTTCAAATATTTTCAAGTACAACTTACTTGAAAATTACAGAGTGATATGAGTATGATTTATTTCTCTTTACTTAACACTTTCTAAAAGGATTTTTCTGAGATCTAGTGTAGGAATGTAGAAAGTATAAAGAGATGATGGATATTGCATATGATAGATTTAAGATTCTTGATATTTTTCTGCAATTTTGTTGTGTATTTGATAGTGAAGAGCTTGCTGCCTTTTATAGAGGTCTTGTGTTGTTTTTCCATGTGTCAGACAACTTTATGACCGTTGGGGACTTGATCAAAGAGTCCAAGGTCTTTGTGCTTAATTACAGAACTGCCATTCAACTGTCCTTGACAATATGAGCTCAGGAGGATGAGTTTGTAGTTCATCCTCATACAAACAGGTTTAACCTCCCTTGAAATACGGACTTGAGATGTCTTTTTCTTTTTTTCTTTTCCAATGCTTTCTAGGGTCAATCTTTTCAAGTAAGGTACCAGCTTTCTCATTTTGACTGTTCCCTAGGTGAGGAATCATAATTTTGACTGTTTCCTAGCTAAGAGGATGAATTTTGATCTGCTTATCATCCTCTTATCATTTACGTTAGGTTTGTATCGTCTTTTTCTTGATTTGACTCTTTCACATCTGTTTGTCTTCAATGTGCCTTTGAATCATGATTTATGTGATCCCATATATTCTTTTGTAAACGGCTCATCCTCATTTATGATTAATTATCGTGAATGTCTATCCTCCAGTTCAGAAAACTTGTTGAATTACTTCAGATTTTTCTTCTTTATTATAGAGATGATTAGGAACCTGTTTCTTAATTAGAATACACTCAGAAGTACAAATTAGATAAGACACATAATCACAATCATTGAAACAATTTTGTTATCATTAAAACATTTGAGAGAGATTTTGTCTCAACGGAAATAAGTTTTTCAATGAAAGAGTGAGAAAATTAAATTTTGACCATAAGACTATATATGAATGATCATAATTAAGAGTTGTAAGTTACACATAATTATAAAATTAATCTCATTTAATACGTCCATATAAATATATACACACATATTTGAAAGCTTTAAATATGTTTTTAGTTTGAATTAAATTAAAAAATTTTATTTTTAGTTAATGTGATTTTTTGTTTGACTTTAGCCGTGCAACATTTCTCCTCAATAACTTGAATCCTATAAAATCTAAATACATAGTCTTTATCAAAATGCTATCAAAATAAGTGGTGCCCTAATTCTCGAGAATCTTTTGATTTTAATTCCACTCCTAATTTTTGGAGCGGGTCTTAAAACTCACGTGGTTGAGATTGTAAATTTTTGATTCTATTTGCTGACATATATTGTGATAATTTAGCATGTTAATATTATTTTTTGGTATTTTTTTTTAAATTTATAAATACATTTTATGCGCTGTGATATACGTCTTTACAAAAATGAATTGAACATTAGATTTTTAAATTCGAATTTTTGTTATTTTAATTTATTAAACTTTTTATATTTAATTTAATTTTTGTCAAAAAATTCTAAAATATTTGTGGAGACATATTTATAACAGTCCAAACGTATGTGAAAAAATCATTAAAAAATTTAAATGAGAAGTCACTGAAAAACAAAAACAAAATACCGGTAAAATTGAAATTAAAAAAAATTATGAAGATTAAAAAAAATTGATAATACTACTAAAAAAAATTGAATATTAACCTTTTTTTCCTTATATGTTTGTTACACAAAAATGTTTGATTTGATTTGAGTTGTTGAGTTGTTTATGAAAGTGGAAAAGGTTAAAATCAACCCAATCCTATTATCTATCTCCAATTCTCTATTCATTCATCTATGTTCTTGATTCAGTGTAGAATGGTTACTATGGCGTTGCCACTCGTCATCTCTCTTTTCAAACCTTTCACAACCACCACTCGCCTCCATTCCACACTCTTACACCGCCGTCGTTTCACTACTACTACTACTCTCTCCGCCACCACCACTCCTCCACCTTCTTCACCTTCACCTTCTCTCTCTCACCACTCTTCTACTCACTCCAATTCTTCTCCTCACAACCTCTCTTCCCTCACTTTCCAGCAAGCCATTCAGCGCCTTCAGGTCTTCACATTCTACTTTTTCAAAATCCTCATTTTTTCTTCCCACTTTTCAATTTAAATAAACTTTTTTTTTAATTGTTGCAGGAATATTGGGCTTCCGTTGGATGTTCCATTATGCAATGCAGCAACACAGAGGTAATTAACTTGCTGCATCCTCATTCATTGATTCAATTGTCTTTTTCGGAGACCTTATAGAAACAACTTTTGACACGTTTTCAATTTATTTTCATAACCTTTCCAAGACAACTTTATTAAAATAGCTTATATGAAATTAGTTTGATTTTATTTTACCTTTTGTGATAGAAATAGCTTATACACAAACACTTAAATGATTATCGGTCTATGCTATAATTACTTAAGTTGTTTATCCAAAGAGGGCCCTAGTGGTAAAAAGCTCTCGTTGCTTCTTTTTGTTTGTTACTACTTACTACTACTACTACTACTTGATTTTGAGCTTTGGTTTCACGAGATGAAGTCCGGATTTTAACCTTTTGACCATGTAAAATTATACAAACAAAAAATATTTTATGCGCTGTGTGATTCTGTTTTCATTTCCTTGTTTCTGATACTTGTTTCTGTAATGGAGTAGGCTCGACATTGGTTTCTATATGCTGTAGTTAATGCCACTGCGACTAGCTAAAATACAACTGATAACATTTTGTTTTAAAGTTCTTAATGTGCTGTAAGAGGCGTGGCTTTTAATTTTGGTCTGCAAAAGCTGTTCTAAAGAAGTTTTCAGCATTTTGACTATATTTACTAATTTGTACTCCCGCAATAATTTGTCTTTGATATATGTATATTTTGGCTATATATTGAGCAGGTTGGAGCTGGGACTATGAATCCTCTTACATATTTAAGGGTTCTTGGTCCAGAACCGTGGAATGTTGCGTAAGTATGTTTTAGATGTAAGTTCATTGATGTGTTTGTGCATCGATTTTCCAAAATATTCATTTGGATCAGAGAAAAAGTTTCCTGAGAAAAAGTTTTGGAAATGATAGATTTTTTACTTTCCTTCATAGTCAAAAAGACTATAAAAGTTAGAAGTGTATATAATAAGAAGATATCTTATATAATATCTTGATGTTTTTTTTGAAACAGATAATATCTTGATGTTATCTTTAAGTGTCTCAGATTATCTCTTAGATTTAGTGTCTATATTTCTTAATTATTTATCATGATTTGTTTCCCTATTATGTTAGAATTAGAAGTCTGGCATTTTAGTACAAATAAGTTAGTCCTTAGCCCCGAGTCTTTTGTTTTTAACATTTTATTTATTTATTTATTAATTTGTTGTCGTTACTTGCTAATAATGAATGGGGAGTGTTAGGGTTTTGGGTTTAAAATTCCTGGTGTTTTTGTTTTTCCTGATGAAAGGTATGTGGAACCTAGCATTCGCCCTGATGATAGTCGATATGGAGAAAACCCGAATAGGCTCCAAAGACACACTCAATTTCAGGTCAACTTTGATATTTATGTTTAAATTCAGAATTTGAAGTTCTTAAATTCATTTTCTAGGATAACTTACTGCCATTTTTGTCATTGATTTCTTGGTTGCTTATGAACTCAGGTAATATTGAAGCCTGATCCTGGAAATTCACAGGACCTTTTTATCCGCAGCCTTTCAGCTTTAGGTAGTAAAATTGGTTCTAATATTCTCTGAATTACCAGAAATAGACTAATACTATTCTTTTAAATTGCTGTTTTTATTTTGATTGACGGTTATTTCAGTACACGAATAAAGGACACATGAAAATGGAAGGGAAACCTTATCAAAGAAATATGAAACTTCCTGTTTAGAAAACTAAGAAGCTTTGATTGGAATAGCACATGAATATTGTGCAGTTCTTACTATAGATTATCATTTACCTGATTCTAAAACTCTGGATCTGAACTTGTGGAGTTTATCAATGATAGGTATTGATGTTACTGCACATGATATACGATTTGTGGAGGACAACTGGGAGAGTCCGGTAATATTTATTGTTTTGGTTTATAACTATTTTAATGCTGCTTACTGAAATGCAATTTAAACTTTTTTTTTTGTCTTTTAAATTTCGTGCTGTTAAAGTTGTCATCTACATATCGATATGTTAATTAAGAATGTATATAGGTTCTTGGTGCTTGGGGTTTGGGGTGGGAAATCTGGATGGATGGAATGGAGATTACTCAATTCACCTACTTTCAGCAGGTACGTTTTGTTGCTTGGATAGAAATACTAGTACTTTTGCACCGGGAAAATATTTACTAGAGAGAAGAAAAAATTAAAAGTGGTGGAATTCAGCATATCTTGCTTAACAAACATGAAGACTTTTTCTAAGAGAGAAGAAAACACAATCTTTTATCTATCATCACGTTTTTGTTACATGTTACTCCCTCCGGTCCTGTATATAAGAGAATTTTTGGTTCTATATATAAGAAAAAGTTGCGACTTTTAAGGTGCATTTATTGTTTAAAGTACTTTTATATCCTTATTTATAATGTTTGTCTTTTTAATATTATTAGTGGATATTTAAAGTCTCACAATTTTCAATAAGGGGATATACGTAAAAATAATCAAAAAGTTAAAACAATTAATGAGTGCATTGGTTTTGATGTTTTTTTTGTTATTTTCTCTTATAAATAGGACCAAAGGTAGTATCTTTTAGGGGATGTTCAATTCAATTATTGAACTAGAAAATAAACTCTTTTGAGTGCTTCTCTACCAATTACTTTTATATGTTTTCATCTTGCTCTCCCTCCAGGCTGGAAGTCTCCAGTTATCACCAGTATCGGTAGAAATCACTTATGGCCTGGAGCGTATCCTCATGTTACTGCAGGTCAGTTGGCTGATTTTCTTTTTGAGCAAACCCTCAAGTTGAGTGTCCAAAGTTTTATTCGCCACTGCAGTTGTCATCCAAAAACTTTGGTAACCAATTTAGTTACTAGCAGTGAGGGACAAATTTCGTGACACGTTTAACTTTGGAGGACCAACTTGAGGGTTTACCACTTTTCTTCCTGCACTCAATCTCTATCATCCATTAATAACTTTCTAAATTTTTGTAAATTTTGTGACAGGGAGTTGATCACTTCAAGAAGATAAAATACTCTGATGGAATAACTTATGGAGAGCTGTTCTTAGAGAATGAGTACTTGATTATTCTGATTACTGGTTTTTGGATTGTGTTTGATTTTATTAACTGTGATGAAATGTTGTTTGGCGTTGTCATCAAGAATGTTACATTTTTCCTTTCATTTGTTTTTTCAATTTGTTAATCTTGATTAAAATCTTGACTGCATTGTAAATGATGGTGACAGTATTTTGTTTTGTATTCTAGAAAGGAAATGAGTGCATATTACTTGGAGCATGCCAGTGTCGATCATCTTCAAAAACATTTTGATTTCTTTGAGGAGGAATCTCGTCGTTTACTTTCTTCAGGCCTTGCAATCCCCGCGTATGTTTATGTCATTTTATATATTTATCATATTTCTTAGCCTCATTGCCTATTTAATGTGCTTCTCTTTGTCCATTATCTTTACTTCTGACTTATGTTTTGCAACTACATGCTAGGTATGATCAGCTTCTGAAAACGTCTCACGCTTTTAATATTTTAGACTCCAGAGGCTTTGTTGGAGTAACAGAGCGTGCTCGATATTTTGGTCGCATGCGTAGGTATTGCTTGTTGCCTAATTTGTAACTTGAATACATGTAGGAACATTTTATGGAATTGCATTACTTTGATAAATTGTTGTAATCTTAATCTTGATTTTTCTGCATTTCATGATGCTTTTCCTTCATCTTGGTTTTCCTCAGTTTAGCTCGCCAGTGTGCCCAACTTTGGTTGAAGACCAGGGAGATGCTTGACTTCCCCCTTGGTTTCATCTCTGAACCTGATCATTCTGTAATGCCAAAGGATGTTGTGGAGGCTGCATGTGAGAAGGTTAGTTTGCATATGTGTGTCACTAAGTCACCTTATCTTGCATAAAACTTTGATGCTGCTAATATCTTCAAAATGTTGTTGCTGCTTTTGTTAAACAGTTTTATCTTGATTCATTCAATGATCTTCCATTTTTTGGGTTAATTGTCAGTGATACAGATATAAATGCTTGGTCGTTGGCATGTTATTAGAGTCTTTATGACGATTTGGTTTAGAGTTCACTTCTTGCATGCACTCTTAATCAAATTTCTGCACTATTAGTGTGAGGTTTATTTCCATGATCCACCAGAGATTGAAACAATATTTGGGATTTCACCTGATAACTTGAGATTTGAATCCCTGATGTGAGTCGATATAGCAATTGTAACATATTTATTACAAAATTCCCTGTCAACTAAAAAAATGTAGTTTTGTGGCTTGTTTCTGGCAATGTCTGTCTAAGTCTTGGCTGCCTGATTGTAAACTATCGGTGTGGTATTAGTGCAGATTTAATTAGATTTTTGAGTAGGCATTGAGCTTCGTGGATATCAAAATCAGTATATTATTATCAATATACGAAATGAAACATGATTTTACTTTGAGTGTCTTCAGTCGGAGTAATCAAGCAATATACATTATAAACTATCCTACATATTACCTCTGAAAATATGTCTAGGAATCATAAAGTTGAAAAAATGAATTCATTCACATTTTCAATAGCAATATTTTAAGCATTTGCAGGTATCCATGCTTTAAAGAACACCGGTATCTTGTATTTCATGTTACAGTTAGTGGATGTTGTTTGTTTGATTATTAATTCAAAACTAACATATAGACATGATAGGGGTTAAATCATGTTAATGTTTAGCTTGAGTACGGGTTTTATTATTGATTATTGTGTGACTTTATTTATAAATTAGTGTAAAATTCTAGCTTTACTTTGGTTTCAGGTGCATGATCATGCAAGAGTATTTGTTCTCGAAATTGGGACTGAAGAGATGCCACCTCAAGATGTTGTTGATGCAAGCAAGCAAGTATAACTGATTTTCATCTGATTAAAATCATGATATTTCTACTTTTTTCATACTTCTATTTTGGATTTCAAGCACTTTCATTTCTTTTTTGTGATGCAGACTATTTTCGACCATTCACTATGCATTTACTATTATCCCTCATTATGTATTATTTATTAAAATTATTATTATCATTGTTCAATATTGATTTTACTCTGCTGGTTATTGTAGCTGAAAGATTTAATATTGCAATTACTGGAACGACAGAGGTTAAAGCATGGGGAAGTGCAGGTTTTTGGCACCGCACGGAGACTTGTGGTGAGGGAATATACTTTTGAGCACAAGTCTTGTTTGTAGATGCTTTTCATTTGTGTAATAGTTGATCTAGGATGAAGGTGTTAATTTATGCATTCTATGAGTTTTTTTTTTTTAATTTCCTTACTTGTCATAAAAAAAAATATTAATATAAAAGAAACGAAATATATAAATTCTAGTTATTTGTGTTAATTCTATTTGTGAAGCATATGTTTCATCATTTATTTGTGTCAAAATGTGAAGCATACGCTCCTTCTATGATACAGGTCTTTTGTTTGGAGTGTAGACATAATAGAATTAACACAAATAGTTAGTTAAAGAAACACATGCTTCACATTTTGACATAAATTAGCTAGAAATAAATGATGAATTATATCAATAGCATCACATATTAAATTTGGCACGTGCATAGGATTTTGTTTATGGTACTTGACATTTCTCATTTTGGCATGCTTTCATGTATTTTTTTTTCTTCCCGGATGTCAGGACGATATCCTTGATTCTCACTTGTACCAACTACCAACTCTCTTTAAGTTCCTACTTAGGATTAGTAGATAGAATCATAAGTTCTAGAGTTGAAAAATATACGCATTGCAATTCATACATTATAAAAATTTGAAGTCTTACTGTTTTAGAAAAGCTCACATAAGAAATGATAGTAATCATATCTGTTCCTTGTTGTGAACTCCACAGGTTTCTGTTGAAAATCTTTTAACGAAACAAACAGAACAGGAAGTTGAGGTTCGAGGTCCTCCTGTTTCGAAAGCATTTGATAATGAAGGGAATCCAACAAAGGTTTCATTGTGCTTTAGATTTTTCTTATGGCATCCTGAATTGTGGTTCAAGAATGCTCTGCCTTAATTTAGTTTTCTTATGTCAGGCTGCTGAGGGTTTTTCCCGCAGATACTCTGTTCCATTGGACTCAGTATATCAAAAGGTTGATGGTTAGTATCTAGAGCCAAGCCACATGTTTAGTGGATTTGGATGTGTTTATTTTTGTCCTACTCATCATTTTTGGCTTTTTCTATTGTTGGTTTTCATTTTACACTACTGGCAAGAGAGTTAAGTGTTACATACTTCAAAAAAATAAAAAAAAGAGTTAAGTGTTACACATATAGCAAATAACTAAGGTATAATCATGAACTGTCACTTCCAATGCTTTCTATAAAGTGCACTTGTTGCTATTAGAACATGCTTGAGCTTTCAACTTGATTTTCAAGAACTCTAATTCAATTTGTGTAACTCATCAATTTTCCTGTGAATATGCTGCTATACCATAAGCCAACTCAATATTATATGTGATTTCTTGTTATATTGCAGGGAAAACAGAATATGTATATGCTCGTATAAAAGAGTCTTCAAGACATGCTTTGGAGGTTTTCTATTCTTAACCTTTGAAATCTAGGCATTTTATGTTTGTAATTATGTTTTGGTTTATTTCTGTGCTTCTTGCACCTCTTTTAGAACAAAAATGCGATTGCTGCTGATTTTTTCTACTCTCGTTAGGTTTTATCTGAAGATTTGCCTGCTACCATTGCTAAAATTTCATTTCCAAAGACAATGCGTTGGAATTCACAGGTATGCTAGATTTTTAAGTGTGTTTCTTCCGCAAATTAACTCTATCTTCAGAGATGTCTCAGAACAACAAAAGACATATAGCATGTTATGAACCAACTCTCGCAAAAGTTGTTAGGTGAAAACAGGGATGGTTTTTATAATGTGCTCCATTAAGCAACAAAAGCATGTATACTAGACCTGGTTCTGAAATTTATTAATTTTTATTTAGAAGAATGAGAGCAACAAGGATTTTAACACATTTTCATATGTTTAATATATAGGTGATGTTCAGCAGGCCTATCCGGTGGATTTTGGCCTTGCATGGAGATGTAGTGGTCCCATTTATGTTTGCTGGGGTGACGAGGTAATTTACTTTCTGGATATTCTCTTAACTTTGCTGTTCCCTGCATGTCTTTGTATTGGATATTGCTTCATATCCATCATTTTAGAAGAACTTTATTTGTAACTTTATTGTTTATAAAGTCACAAATAAACAATAAATATATAGAACTTTGTCCTTGTCTCCTGAGATGGTTTTGAAATCTTTCGGCAAATAGTATCTGTTTTCTCTCTACTGATCTAATTCTTTGAAATACTTGAACTGTGATAGTACTTGGATTGTTCTTTTTAAGTCAAATAAAGTAACATATTTGTTTTTTTCTCTCATGAAAAACAATATTTATATAGCTCTTGTCAATGTGGTTAAAATGCAGAGAACTAGAGAAGTCATTTATCTGAATTTTTTCATACATACATATTTACATACATACATGCATACATTTTCTTGATTTTAACTTCGACATAGCCACCATATCGTTACCCATAATACCACTATAACATTTTGGTAGTTGGCCTCTACGTTTTGCTATCCACCATTAACTAAATAGAGGAATATCATAAGACAGTGCATTTACTAAATCATGTGCTTGATTTGTCTAGCCAATTCCTAGAAGAAAGATTCATATAACTATACACTCTCGTTTGAACTTATCCCGACACATTATTTTATTATATTGTTGCAAGGCATAATATTTCCTACTAAACAACCAAAAACAGGAGACAGTTAAAAGAATCAAAGTAGAGAAATAATATCTTTGTCCACATATGCTTGGCCTAGCTGACGTTTGATTAAAATAGGTTCTTTTAGGTTTATCAGTTTCCTTTTTATCATATGCTGGGTGAATAACTCTTACCATGTTTGTTTATACTATGCAGTGGAAACATGTCTTGTGGCCTTCGCAATACTACTTCAGCCGTTGTTCAGGTGCATGCCAAAATGTTTTTAATCAATTGATTTTATGCTTTTATTTTGATACTTAGTTGGTGCAACGAGCAACATTGATCTTTGAGAAAACTCTTTCTATGTGTGTGTATCTTGATTGTATATATCAAATGATTCAAATTTAAGATAAATTCGTAGTTTGTAAGTGTATAAACTTATAATCAATATTTACTTATATTTTACATTAAAGTGGTGTGTGATGAAGCATTGATTATTTGTTTGAATTATATAAAAACTTTGTAAACTAGATCTACTTCACGAGAATTTCTATCAATTTTACAATTGAGTGGATAAAATTTACCAAGCACAAAACCCAAAGCTTTTTTCCACTAGTTGGCTATATGGATTGATTGTGAAATTCACCATTAATTAATTAATAATTATAATACTAATGGGTGTCACCGTGTAAGCTTACCATATCTTACATTACATCTGGTGTCAATGAGTCGTATTTTGTGTTTGTGTGTATGTGTAAGAGCTACCATATTCTGGTTTTCTTCTCTATTGTTTTCTTTTTATTTCTTTTCTTTCCTAACGAGCGTCTCTTACCCTCCTAACTCTTTTAATCATCTTTGGTTTGCCTTAAGGGATTTTTTCTTTTATATAAAAGTAACTGCATACTTAATTTGCAGATAGAAAATGCAGAATCTTATTCTGTTGCAATGAAAAATGCGGGAGTCAATGTTACAGTTGAGGTATGAGTAGATAAGTTTGTCAATACAACAGATTCATAGATATTGAAAATATGACTAGATTTGTACTTTTGCCAGGACCGTAAGAAAAGAATTTTAGAGCAATCTAATACATTAGCAGAAAGTGTAAATGGCCAACTTCTGATTCCGAAAGGTTTGCTAGACGAGGTAAGTTTTGGATGTTGCCTTTGCTCAATATTATTGCATATTTGCTTTTCTAAGAATTTCCATTTGCATTTGATTTTAGGTTGTAAATCTTGTTGAGGCACCTGTTCCAGTGCTTGGAAAGTTTAAAGAAACCTTCTTAGAACTTCCAAAGGATCTTTTGACTATGGTGAGCACTTTAGTTTAAATTATGCCTTTCCATGTTGATTATTATACTATGTGAAGAGGCATGTCTTAATGAATTAGTTCAAATGAATGATTTCTGCATTCCTATTTCTATTTGATTTTAGAGCTTCTGAATCCAGAAGTCGCACTCTCTTATCTCTTTGTTCTTTGTAATATCTAAACTGTTTAAGTGCCTCTGCTGTTTACAGAAAAAGTAATTTCTTCTAGGAAGAAATAGAAGTACTAAGATAGAGGATCCGACATTCTCACTAGAAAATTCAAAAGAAACACTTAGAAACTAAGAAATTGAGTAATATAACAAGGAAACTTAGAAACACCTCTAAACCTCCTGGAGCAGAACAGCACAAACAAGCTAAGAAAGTAAACCTGTCCCCAAATGTTGTCAAACACTATTAAAGCGAACTTCATAATTCTATCACTCCTTTCCAGCCAATGAAACCAGAGAACTGCAAAAGACAACAGTATCATAAGAGCCTAAACAACATTCATAACCCACGAATGCTGGCAAAGCTGAATGCCATAAATAGGCTCAACAAAGTTCACGGTGTCTTGACTCTAATAAAAAATTATCAATATGCCCTTGACTGAAAATATCACAATTAACACCAATATCAAAATTAAACCAAACTAGTGAGGTTTTTGGATCTTTCAACTTAATAAATTGTGAATGGTACTGCTTGAATCATTGTCAATATAAACCTGAAAATTTTGAGAATATTGAAAATAAAAGCCACCCATTGTTCTCCTGCAGGTTATGCAAAAACATCAGAAATATTTTGCTGTATGTGATGCTAATGGACAATTGCTGCCTTACTTTATTGCTGTAAGTTCTTTCCAATGATTTTATCCCCTAGAATTACTACATGTTTTGGCTTGTTATTTGTTAAATGATGACATGGTATTTTCTTCTAGGTTGCAAATGGAGCAATTGATGAGACTACAGTGAGGAAAGGAAATGAAGCTGTGCTTAGGTATTCTTAACTTCTTATCATGTTTATATATAACTTAATGAAAGGGTGTTGCTACTTGCTATGATACCCAGGCCTTCTCCATAGGTGCTGGTTTTTTTTGACGAGTTGTCACACATTTATTGGTCGTTGGTTTTGACTTGGTTGCCTCCGTTTAAGAACCAAATCTCCTAAAAGATTAATCTATTCGGTGAAGACCCAATAATGGTTTTATCGTTCTAACATGTCCTTTCATGCAAAGAGCCCTTTGAGTTTGAAGCATTAACAATACAAAGACTCCCTCTACTTTGTTAGAAAATTCAGGTTTATTTAGAAGACTGAAAGTGGCAAGGATCAAACCTTTGATCATGCATTCAAAGAGACTCTGGTATCATATTAAGGATTAACCACTTCAAAAGCTTAAGCTTAAGCTATAACAGACTCCAGAGTCTAGACATTTATTGTGTGAACAAGTAACCGTTAAAATATATTGATAACTGGGAAATAAGAAAGTATCAGAGTAATCTACTTATTAAATTTTAGAAAACTTATTTTCACTTTGATTGAAATGAATTTTATAGATAATGAGATGCAGCCTCAATCTTTGTGCCTGTTGGATCCAATTTTGTTTCATGGGACATAAACCACATAATTTAATTATCTTTGCAGGGCTCGCTATGAAGATGCTAAGTTCTTTTATGAGTTGGACACTCGTAAAAGGTTTTCGGAATTCAGAGAGCAACTGAAAAATATTCTCTTTCATGTAAGTTGTATGTTGAAGTCTTAGATAAATGCTTGGTGTTAGCATTTATCCTTAGGGTTTTTAATCCTTTTGTAGTTTTATTTTCTTGTAAATGAGGCCAAAATAATTTCTCATGTTGATGTTGAAAATAAAATAAGGGGAAAGGTTAGAGACCTCAGAATAATACTAGTTATGTATTTCTTTTTAACTTCAATGGATTTCTTTTCATCCTTTACTAGTTTTTTTCCGTTTCTATGAGGTTAAAATATTTTATCACGAGTTAATTGGTATTGGCTGTTTGTTTTGATAACATGGAACGAAACAGGAGAAACTCGGAACCATGCTGGATAAAATGACTCGTGTGGAAAACATGGTTGCTAAGCTAAGTTGCATGTTGGATATCGATGAAGATATGCAACAAATTATCCAGGAAGCTGCCTCACTTGCCATGTCTGATCTATCCACATCGGTTGTCACTGAGTTTACCGCACTTTCAGGAGTTATGGGGCGTCACTATGCCCTTAGAGATGGATACTCTGAGCAGGTTGTTCAACTTTTGGTTGGTTATTATTTGGAAAGCTTAGAAATCATGACCCTTGCAGTCTCAGTACTGCATCCTATTTGGTTACTAGCTACTTATTATCTTGCAATTTTTTTTCCGTGTCACGTCATATCTTGCAGACTGCAGAGGCCTTGTTTGAGATCACACTTCCTAGATTTTCTGGGGACATGCTTCCTAAAAGCGATGCTGGCATAGTTTTGGCAATTGCTGATAGGTAAAACCGGTGCCTTATTATGAATCTTTCCAGCATATTCTAGTAATAGTTGTATCTGATATAGAACTCAAGAATTCCTTGTGAACTTATTGTTAAAAGAGCTGCAAATCTTTGTTTTTATTATCTATTTGTTTGCCTAGGCTATTATCAAAGTTCATGAGATATGTGCATAGCACAGTGGATTTAAGGTTCCCTCCTACTATGATATATGGTGGTGGCCCCCAAGTTTCATAAATTGTAAATTTAGAAGTTGAATTTGAAAAAGAAAGACTATCAGTTTAGGAAATTGGAGAAGGATTTAATTCATATACACTGTCAGTTAAAATATTTTTTATATTGTCAATCAATCATAACTGTCTTATCAGAAAAAACATTTGACTTTGATCCTAACTATGCTTAAAGTCATGATTGGTTGTGATTTGTTGACAGTGTAACACTTTTTACACCGACATTTTATAGAAATTAAACTCAATTGGAGAATTGGCATGTAAAATTGAAAATGATGGCTGATTTTGATTTTCAAGTGTTATACATTCCTTCAGCCTGACACTGGCAAAAGTAGCGGCAATGCTACCCCCGTAAATACCTTATTTCTTTCATGAACGCAATCTGGAATGAGTCTAGGATAAACCTCGTTATACTAGAATATGTCTGACTGAGTCTAACAACATGGCTTTACATCTTACATGATGTGATATATGTCTGCAGATTAGATAGCCTGGTAGGTTTATTCACCGCTGGCTGTCAACCTAGTTCCACAAATGATCCATTTGGTCTGCGAAGAATCTCTTACGGTCTTGTAAGTATAGCATAGCATTCTTTCCTCTAATTTTCATTCACGTTCTTCTCTTTTTTTTCTTACAATTTTTATTTCTTAAGAAACTTTAAGTAAAAAGTCTTGCACTCTGCACTATATTCTTCAGGTGCAATTGCTGGTGGAAAAGAATAAGAACCTAGATTTTAAAGAGGCTCTGGAACTTGCTGCAGATGTTCAGCCAATTAAAGTAAATCCTCAAGTAATAGACGAAGTAAGTCCATATAAATTTCAATTTCGGATGGCTTCTTGTTATCGTCATTTACATCTCTTTTGGAATTGAAAGCTGATGGTCATCACTTTTTAGGTACGTCAATTTGTTACTCGAAGATTGGAGCAATTTCTGGTATGCATTATGTGTGGTTACTTTTTTTATTTCTTTTTTGTGTGTATAAAGCCCAGGTGAATCTGACAGTGCTGCTATAATTGTTAACAGGTGGACAAGGGGGTGAGTCCAGAAGTTGTTCGTTCCATCCTTGCAGAGAGGGCTAATTTTCCCTGTCTAGCAACAAAATCTGCATATAAAGTAAGCAAACAGACATCTTTCATATTACCTCATGTTTTACTTTGATACAGCATTAGTATAATCCCAATTACTTATTATGATTCATGATTAACTACTACATGAATGTTCTATGATTAAGAATAATAGCACTATGCCATTTGTGATGATAAATTTTTTTTAATTCAGTATATATGTATTCCTGATGATTTTGAATGATTGATTTAGATGGAAGAATTATCAAAAGGCGAGCTTTTCCCTAAAGTAGTTGAAGCGTACTCTCGGCCTACTAGAATTGTTCGTGGGAAGGAAGATGTGCTTCATTTGGAGGTTTTAATTTAAAATGATGAAAGCATAAGCTACAAATTAGTTTGTATTCATGTATTTTATCTGTAATTATTGAATGTGTATGTAAATGAATGACACTTGTTTTTCTTTTACTATTACATTATTAGGTGGATGAAGCTGCCTTTGAGACAAATGAAGAGAGAGTGTTGTGGAACACATTTTTGTCAGTTAAAAAGAGTATTAATCCTGGTACTTTCTATATCTCTAGCTTTTGCACATTTTGTTTGGAGTAAAATTAGATAAAATAAATTGTCTTGAAATCACAAAAAGACATCAATTTGAAAAATGTTTATATTTCTAACATAACTAATTTCATTTTATGTTAATGCAATATAATTTGTTCTCCAACTTTCCTTGGTTCAAGTATATTTACATGGAACATTGATTTATTTCTTTTTCGTTTTACTTCTGTACTATGATATCTAAATATTCTTCTCTGTACAGGTCTTGACATCGATGATTTCGTTGAAAATTCATCTCAGCTTATACAACCACTTGACGATTTCTTTAATAATGTCTTCGTAATGGTGGTATGTTATTCATATTTCTTTAAATCGTATTTTTTACTATAATGTTTGCCCTCTACACTATTTACAGTTTGAAATATTTAATGGGGAAGAATAGTACACTAATTTTCTTTTTGGTGTAATTTAGGATGATGCCAAGATCAGAAAAAACAGGCTAGCTCTTCTAAAAGGAATTGCTGAACTCCCTAAAGGAATTGCAGACCTTACATTATTACCAGGATTTTAAGGATTGGCAAACACATAGAGTATTTATTTCCCATAAGATAGACCTTCTTTTTCATGCCTTGAAGGTCTTGTGCAATTTGGCCCAATTTTTCCGGAGAGCTACTTTTATTCCTGTGTTTCTAGAAAATCACACCTGTGTCTGAATGTATATTTATACTTTTCGGAGGACAAAAAAGCTATATTTTTCGCGGATGTATACTTCCCGAGGTGCATGTGCAGGATGAGAAAAGAAGTTATCTTATTTCAAAATTGTATCATGGTGTTTGATTTTAGGTTTCAGTCTAATTGAATGTAAATTTCTGGCCATGTACTATATAATTCGTTTGTAATATTCTCATTCGACTAATAAAAATTGGTATAAGCTTTTTAATCTTGGAAAAATATCTTTTAGCATGTTCTTATTTGCATCTTCTATCTCTAATTACAGTTAGTAATTTTCATTTTTTTTTTTATAACGAGTAATTTACATTTTTTAGTAGTGAGATCTATTAGAGTAACAAATCTCTTCTCTAAATTTTGATATAAGTGAGTATTTTTTTTTTGTCCTTAGCATTGAATAAAGAGATTGAATATGTGGAACTCTGGATATGCCACAAGATTCTTAAATCGATAATGTTTTAGACTTTAAAGTTATTTCAGTTAAAAGATTGTTCTTAAAGTGTAGTACTAATTGAAGAATAATGATATGTTTCATCTGAACAATGCCCAATTGATGATTGAGAGGGAAAAAGTTGAAAGAAAATGACAAGATACCTTCAATAGACTAAAGATTACATTTACAGACGAATTGAAGTTTTTGAAGTCATTGGCAACATTGACTTGAATTTGTTGGTTGCGTTGATTCAAGAAAAACAATATTAGAATTTATATGTTAGCTGTGAACATTGTGTTTTTTGTGTGTGGAGAATTTCAAACCAAACTTTGCTTGCTACTTTTACAAAGAATAATGAGTTTGTGTCTTATTTTGGAACTACATCATATGGTGTATGGAATATGGATGACGAGTTTCATCTCTTTGATTCAAATTGTGGAATAACAAAAGTAGTAGATTAGCAAAATCATATTAAGATTAAATATTTATGAAAAGAGAACGTTTTAAAGAATATGTAGTTGTTATTTGAACAAATAGATCACCATTGAGTTTGAGTTTTGAAATTATAAATGTCGGTTAATCGGAGACTTTAAATTAATGAAATATAAAATTACTCCCTCAAATTATTTTAAAGTCAAACAAAATCATCTTTTTGTCAATTATCTTAGGAAATTTTTTGTCTGCAGATTAAAAAGTTTAAAGAACATTTTGATTGACATTAGACAATTTGATTGAGTAATTTGATATTTTGTAAATTTAAAGGTTGATTAACACTTACAACTTCAAGACTAAAAATTGTGGTTTACTCTTATTTTAACATATAGACCTTGAATTTTAGGAATTATTTATGAGTTATAAGGTTTTAAAGATATTTTAATTGATGTTAGACAATTTAATAGAACAACTTGATATTTCGTAAAATTTAAATTTAATCGACGCTTGTAATTTAAAGACCGAAAATAATAGTTTACTCTTATTTTAACGTATGGTCCCTGAGTTGATAATTATGGATCCTTTAATTAAGGGTATGCTACCATCAAAGTCTTACAACTTCACATTCTTCTCAATATCATGACAATACATTCTATCACCTAAACATAATGTCTCTGTAATATTTAAATAGTTAAGAAGTAAATATCAAATCTTTTTATTCGAAGAAATACATATCAAATCTCTGAAATATTTGAATATTTTTTAATAATTTAAAGTTAATTTTTAATTCATTCAGATTTTTTTTCACGCATATCGTAAAAATTGAGAACTAATACGTAAAATATTCATTTATGTAGTATAAATAAAATAGATTTAATTCGTATTTTTGGATAATTTTTTTTACACTATAAAAAAATAATATTATTGTTAACTCATTAAAAAAATAGACTTTTATCATAATTAATAATTAAAAATTATACAAATAAATAATTGTGATTCGTTGATATTATAAACAACTGAAAATTATAAAAATAAGTGATTGTGATTTACTTACATTGTAAAATTTGTACATTAATAATATGAAAATGACTAAACATCAATACTTTTTTATTGAAAATAACTTGATAAAAATATATTTTACAGAGATTAAAAGATATGTAAATCCATATTAAACACGTACGAGATACAAGATATCAATTAAAAAAATATACACAAGACAATAATATCAAATTTTGTCAAAAACAAAGAAAATAAAATAAATATCAAACAGGAGTATGAAATTTAAAGAAAAAAGCCCAATAATAATATCCTAGAAAAAGACCAACAGTAATAAAAAAAAAAAAAGAAAAAAAATAATAGAACCGTGAGTATGCCCTTCCCAAAATCACAAATATAAATAAATCTCGTGTTTATAGAGATTAGGTTCGTGTCATTCTCTATTCTTCTTCTCTTCCGCCGCCGCTAGGGTTTAGCCTATTTTCACTATCTTTTCCTTCTCTCTCAATTCCTTTCCCCTAAATCGATCTACAATATTTAGATGATGGATTTTTCCTCATGCTAATATTCTGAGCAAAAATAACAACACAATAAGAAGAATAAGAAAAGGTTGTTATTGTTGTTTCTCTTGTTTGTTTTGAAAATGGCGACAATTAACCCTTTTGATTTGTTGGGTGACGATGCTGAAGACCCTTCTCAGTTAATTGCCGCTGAACAACAGAAAGCTGCTGCTGCAGCGGCGGCGGCGGCTGCTGCTCCCAAAAAGGGTCAGGAACAAGGCAAACCCCAAAAGGCCGCTCAGTTGCCTTCCAAACCACTACCTCCTTCTCAGGCTGGTTAGTTTCTTATGTTATTAATCTAAAGTTTTAACCTTTTTTATATTTCAATCTTTTTGGTTCATAAAAATTGATGCTTTTTTTTTATATATTTTCATTAGGGTTTATTTGATTTATCTGTTTATGATTTATAAAATGTGGGTTTTGTTTTTTTGTTATTAGTTGTTTGTTTTTGTTGTTGATTGTGGTTGGATGTTTAAACCTTTTTACCAATTTGTATTTTTTGGTTTTACTATGTTTTTATTGATTCATGATTGGCAATGATTAGTCATAGGTAGTGTGATGTTATGAATCTGGTGACATAAGTCATGTGTTGAAGAGGTGTGTAGTTAAACATACTTTTATAATCTGATATGTACGATGTTTGTGTTTTACTACTTTTAGTCTGTGACTATTTTTAAAGTCAGGTTTCTTTGTTGAATGCAATAAATGCAATTGGAATATGAAATTGTTTCTTGCCGCTTTGATAGTATATATTTATTAATTACTTTTGTGTTACTTATCTTTTTGTTGTAATTTTTTTGCTGTTACATTGATTCATAAATGGTCGTTATTGATGGTGTTTAACTTGGTTGTTGATATTTTTTTTCTTTTCTGTGTTACTGATAGTGAGGGAGGCCAGAAATGAGCCTTATCGTGGTGGCCGTGGAGGTGGCCGCGGACGTGGATTTGGACGTGGTCGCGGGTTCGGTCGTGATTTCTCCAATGATGATAACTCATTCCCTGCATCTGGAGCCCCTGCTCATCAAGGTTCTGCTGAAGAAGGAGATTCTGGTAATCCCGCTGAGAGACGTGGTTATGGAGCACCTCGTGGGCCTTACCGCGGAGGTGGTGGAGGTGGTCGTCGTGGAGGCTTTAGCAATGGCGAAGCTGGTGAAGAGGGACGTCCACGGAGACCTTTTGATCGCCACAGTGGGACTGGACGCGGGTAACTTCAATATATTATTACTTAGTGATTTTCTCTTCATTTCTTTTTCTATCTTTGTTGATAACAGTTGTCCAATTTGCAGAAGTGGCTTCAAACGTGAAGGTGCTGGACGAGGCAATTGGGGAACCCAATCTGATGAAATTGCTCAGTAAGCCAATAAGCAATTCATTATTTGTGTATATCACCACTTTAACGATTAATAAGTTCTAAGCCTGATTTCAGTGTTATATTATTTTTGTTTTTAATTGGTGGTGGTTGTTTATATCTTCTTTTGTTTAATTTGATTAATGTTTCTTAGGGTGACCGAGGAAGTTGCTAATGAAACTGAAAAGAATTTGGGTGATGAGAAGCCTGCTGGTGAGGAAGAAGCAGCAGATGTTAGCAAGGACACTCCTGCTAATGAAGCTGAAGAAAAGGAACCTGAGGATAAGGTGAATGACCGACTGAATTTATGCTTTCTCCAATTGTCTTGAATTTGCAATTGCCGCGTTAAATTTTCTTCATTTTATGATATCGAAACAAAACTTAGATATGTCTTGTTGAATGATAAGTTATTCAAATTTGGCTTTGGTTGTCTGTTAAGTGAATGTGACTGAATTGTTGGGGCTGCTTTATTTTTCTTGAAAATGAATTGTCCACTTCACATCTTTCTTAATTATGATTTGATTAATTTCTTTATTGTATATGCTGTTGTTTGTCCTTTGCTAAATGGAACTTAAACTGTGTGATAGGAGATGACACTGGAAGAGTATGAGAAAGTGCTGGAAGAGAAAAGGAAAGCCCTGCAGGCACTTAAAACTGAAGGAAGAAAGGTGGATGCTAAAGAGTTTGAATCCATGAAGCCATTGTCGTGTAAAAGAGACAATGATGAGATCTTTGCTAAATTGGTTGGTTTTTCCCCCTCTTGTACTCTTGTAATTTGAAGTTTATATTATATTAGTGATAATGTACATTGATGTATTTTGACACTTTCAATTTTCTTCATAGGGATCCGACAAGGATAAGCGCAAAGATGCTTTTGATAAGGAGAAGTCAAAGAAGGTGAGACAACGATATTTTTTCATCTGTCATTACTTTTACATTGAGTTCCTCAAGTGACCAATTTTTTTTCTCAATTATTCAAATTACCTGCTTGCAATATTTATACCTTGAAAGGTTTGTTGGTTGGCTGTTTCCATCAGTAATCTAAATCGTTTTGAAAATGTTATCTGAAGAAATACGTGTTTCCTGTTAGTGTTTTATATCCAGTAAGACCATAGTATTTTTATCTACTTTGTATATTCCTTGACATACATGTTTTATTATCTACTTGTTTTTTCTTGTGATTCTGGCTGTTTTGGTTGTTCTGAGGTTCTATAAATTAAACCATAATCCAACTTCTCAATTGTACTTTTCTCTACTGTTGTGTATTCACCTAAATGTATTATGAATTTAGTTTGCATCAGTCAATTCTTTTTTCTTGTGATTATGGCATCCATATCTTAGTTTTCTTTGCTCGCAAGTCTATGTCTTTTCTCCGAACTAACCTGTTTTTAATTTATTGGACTTGATATTTAGGCTCTGAGCATTAACGAGTTTCTGAAGCCTGCTGATGGAGAGAAGTACTACAACCCGGGTGGTCGTGGTGGACGTGGTGGTCGCGGTGGCCGTGGTTCAAGGGGAGGAGGTTTTGGTGGAAATGCATACAGCAATGTCCCAGCTCCATCCATCGAAGATCCCGGGCAATTCCCAACCTTGGGTGGTGGCAAGTGAGATAGAGATATTTCAAAACCATTTCCCTCTCCCCCTTTTTTATTTAGTACTTCAATTTTGGGTTCTTCTCTGATTTGAACTTCTTAAGCTACTTTGGTAATTGGATTTTGAGTCATTATTAGAAGGGTTTATTTAACTTTTTTGATGTAAATTTAGTTTGTTCTTCATACGGTCCTTTGTAACCTTTCGATGTTATGTTTTCCTGTGTTTGACAATCTGTGGGGGTTAGTTATATGGTGGCGGATAAAACATAAATGTTTTTGCAGTTTCGTTTAATTTATAGATTGAACTCAATTTTGTTTTAAGAGATTTTTTCATATATATCCTTTACAAGGTAATTCTATGTGGAAGATGTGCTGCTTATATAACTGATTTTAACAGACTTGTATTTGGATCCCCTTATATATTGCAGCACAACTTAACAGTGAAATTTCTCAACTTAACAGTGAAATTTCTCTGAATGGTTGGAAAAAAATAACTAACTAGTAGATAATTTATTCTCTAGTTAGTTGATATTGAGGAACTTTTTATTTACCAACACATTGTCATATTTTCTCTAGTTAAAATCTCATGTCAAAATCTTCTACAAGAGATAATTTGTTAACTTCACTATTAGAGAAATGCAATTAAGATAAATTTCGTATTTTTTATATAATTTTTCGTCATTGATTTGGGTTTTTAATAATGTTTTCTCTATAACACAAAAGCTGACATTTTATATATATTTTGACATTTTATATTTATTTTTTAACTGAAATCCTCGTAGAATTATTCCCGTTTTTGAGTTGTTTACAATTGTGGGTAGTGGTTTAGACCATTATTATATCATTTAACTTTTAATATTTTTTGTGCAGTGGTTTTTTTTCATAAATAGTCAATAACAATTTTTTTTTTCATTTTTTTATTTACAAAAAAACAAAAGATTTTTCATATTAATGATATAAGAGAGGATTTACAAATGTAGATGATTCAGAAAAGTGCTACATTTGCTAAGGTGAAAATGATAAAGAATTCTGATCTGGTCATGTTCTCTCAACCAGCTTAGTTATTTTCTTTAATTAAATTTAATCATAATAATGATATAGGAATTATTTTAATTATGTGCCAAAAACAAATGGATTTGGGCTGGAATTATATTATTTTAATTATGATCTATGATTGCAAATTCGATTTAATAAGAATAACCGAAGTGTCCCTATTGTTTTAACTTTCTTCATTCTTCTATTTCAATATAGAAGTGTTGTTCCCTTTATTTGATATGTAGTTGATAATAATTAATAATTAATAATAATAATAATAATAAAGTTTAATTGTAATTTTTATCCTCTATTTTTACTCATTCGTGAAATTAGTCATCCTATTTTAAAAGTCAACAGTTTTGATTTTTTTATTGAATTTTTTTAATCAAAAAATGATGATGTTATATGTTTTAAACAACGTGACAAATGATATAATGATGTTGAATAATTAGTTCCCAATAAATTACAGTAAAACTCTCTAAAAACTTCATTTTCAACTTTTAAAATTATGCAATTTTGTAATTTAATTAATAATATGTAAATAATTAATACATCTAGATGATTCTAAATCATATGTCACATCATTTAAAATATGTCAAATTACCATTTCTTTTAAGTTTGAGGAACTCACCAAAGTTGTTAGATTTGAAAATAAAGGAAACAATTTTACAAATTAATTAAAATAGGGAAACAAAACTACAATTAAACTTAAAAAATGTGTATATGTTTGTTTCTCTAAACTTTGAATCTTAAACAATCATTTGAAAAAGCATGAGTAGTTATAAAGAGAATAAGAGAGCAATTTGTTAATATGATAATTATTATCAAATAAAAACTTTCAAGTCTTGTTAAATATTTATAAATGGAATTACACTTATCTCATCGTAATGACATAAGCGAGAATTGCAACATAACACATTTTCTATTTTATTTTTTAAGCGGCACATACCATAGGTTTGGATATATTTTGAGGCAAGTTGTCATTTTATCCAAATATTAGAAATATTAGAATAGCATGTAATTTACTTAGGTTTAAATTGCTTTTTAAAAAGTCTATTCACTTTATCCAATTAAATGTGAATTAGATTTTCGATTTTAACCAATACATAATTACATATGTATGTAATACCAAATAACATACATTGACAAATATAATGTATAATATACTAAATATAAAAATAAAAAAATTACAAGTATCAATTATGTTTGGAAGAAATAGATTACATTAAATTATTACGTGTTACAAAAAAGCAAATATTAATAAATAGTAAATTAATACAACATTTCGTATTAATAAATAAAATATAGATTTAAATAAGAGTTTGGATTGAATATAGTTTGGTTTTAAAAAACTTTGAAATTGTTATGAGCAATTTTCTCAAAAAGAAAGTTAAAAACATTCAGTAAAATTAAGTTTTGTGTGATTTTTTATTATTAAATGAGCTTACAAAAGAATTCGTTAAATTTAAGTTTTCTAACATTTTTCGGTTTTATTTTTTGTTATTGATTTTAAATCAACTCTTGTATCGTTTAAATTTTTGAATAATTTTTTAACTCTTAAAAATTCATATTTAATTTATTACTAGTTAAAAAATTCTAAAATTCTGTCGAGAAATTTTTAAGTTTTTTGTGTTTCATTTGGTAAAAATATAATATTTTAAAATAATTTATAATTATTAAAATTACATTTTCTTTTTATTAAAGTCATATTTTTAAGATTAGAATATAAACTCCAAACTGATTAAATTCTTATATAAAATATATGAATGTTTATTTTTTTCATTGATGTAAAATAAATTGATTTATTTATTATTGAAGTAAAATCCAATTTCTATATACAGGATTTGACACTTGGTTTATCTTTGGTAAGACTTTTACCTCCATTTCTGAAGGATGTTGATTTATTGTTGAAACAAACAACAGTTACAAATGACAACAATGGAAAGGTGCCTAAAGTCTTCATCATAGCTTAAAATGACAATTTGCAAACAGCGGATTTTCAAAAAGTGGATAATTAATGTGATAGTAATTGAAGATTCAGATCACATGGTCATGCTCTCCAATCCTAAAAAAATTATCTGCGAATTTCTAAACATTGCTTATAAATATTAATCTTTGAATGTCATGGTTACCATGCATCATAATAATATATGGTGTTCATGTATCATCTACTACATACAGATATAAATTACATTGTTGTCTGTTATAAATGCATAATGTATCTGTCTACACAAAATTAAATTAGTAGAGGTGAATCGAATCGTACCTAAAGTTTTGTGTATCTACACACATTTTAAAATTATTTGGACAATAATCTGCATCATCCAAAATGACTCCATCACACAATCAAAAAGACTTTCAACAAAGATTCATTATTTCGTGATTCATGATCACTACACACAAACCCATCAAATCAAATTAGGTTGAACCATCAAAACATTTTCGCAGATTCATGATCACTACACACAAACCCATCAAATCAAATTAGGTTGAACCATCAAAACATTTTGGCACCACATATTCACTTAAAGTATTGAATATATGAGTAATCTCTCTTACATTCTTTTATTTAATCTATCTCTAATCAATATAAGATCAATCACTCACACTTGAATTTTAACGATATGACGATGTATTTAAAACAAAAGTGCTTGCTTAGAATTATTATATCAAAGTTTCCAAGCACAACAATAATAATAATATTAATAATGATAATAATAATAATAATAATAATAATAATAATAATAATAATAATAATAATAATAATAATAATTATAACAATAAAGAACCCCAAAACAATGGGAAAGAACCCTTTTTGTTGCATTAATTGTTGCTTAAATTTTTGACATATGAAGAAGAACTCCGTGAGCAGGTTCTATAAGCATATGGAAAGAAGGTGAATGACAATAACTTGATGATAAAAAGAATCAAAACTTCAACAAAATGAGAGACAAAATCACTTTCAATTCTAACATAGTTTTGAGTAAAATTCCTCTGTCAGACTCATCCTTGATGAGGCCCCAAAAGCAATGGGATACATGGTTTATCATAAAACATTAATTTTAAAGTATATTACTGATATGTTAAATAATTTCATATTAAAAAAAATTATAAGTATGATTTATACAATAATAGCTTTCGGTCAATAATGAATTTTTTAATACTAACTGACAAAGAATTATTAAAAGTGTCATAATTGTAATTTAATAGCACGAAGTCAATTGATTATAACTCCCTTTCAATATTCCATTATCTCAATCAATAATTCATTTATTGTGAAAATTCTTGAAAAATAAAAAATAATCATTTATTGTGAAAATGGTACAGCTATCAGTCTTGAAAAAGTGAACTATTTTAAAAAAAATGTGAAGTAATCGTACAATATTTAGTATTAGAGATTAAGGGTAAACTTGAAAAAAAAAAAATACATGTGATGTTTCACAGGTTTAGTTTTGACAAAAAAAAAAAAAAAAAAACTTAAGAAGGATTAGAGCGAGTATAAAATGTGAAATCACTATTTACGTACATTTACTTAAATTTTGTTAACATATTTAAATATTTAGGGTCCCACCGACATTGGGATAATTATTTTGTTTTTTAAAACATCACTTTTTCTCTTTTTATAAAATATTTAACCTTTGCTTTGAAAAACAGTTAAAAATTGCCATCTCCAGAACCATTGCGTTGCATGTAGCAAAATTTGACTATTCTTCAAGTATATTTTAAATTGACATAGATCAATGATAATATGCGTGTGCTTATGAAATTGTGTGTGTTGCTATGATATCAATACCAACTGATTGAAAGATGATAAATAGGCTTGAGAATCTTTAAAAGTTTGTTGGTGGCAATAAAATTTGGAAGTTGCAATCACATTTTGGAAACAACCCATTTGAGCTCAAACATAATTAAATACTACAAAAACTTTTCATTATAACTCTAACAACCTTATTAGTGGATAATCAATACTTGTTCATATAGGTTTTGGAAGTTTGCATGGCTTATCACCCACCAATTCAAGTCAATCATCACAAGACAGCACGCGTTTCGAGTAAAAGAAAATATGAGCAGAAACGTAGATATATATCATTAACACAAGTACTTACTATACTTAACACAAGCATACCATTCAAGTGTATGTAAAGAATGGGATCATCTAAGCCAAATTCCCAAATCATTCAACGGATTATGCGACATTGGTCCACTATTTAGTGACATAACAAATCTTACATGAAAAGGGCCAAGCAACAGGCCAGGTGAAATGCCATGCCATCTGGTTAGGAAGAGCAGCAACCACCTTTTTGCCCAACTGGCTGTCCTCTAATCTGCACCGTCGGAGGCCTTGCATTGTTTGCAGACGGTTGGCTTGCCATTCTACATTTAGGATAAAGTTACCATCAGAAAACATGCTTGGAAGGAATCAATGCTAAACATGATAAATAAATATTCAATAGTGAAGAAAGTCATATTCATTTATATACAACTAGAGCAAGGATAAAGCAAAAATTCTCAAATTTAAAATCAAGCTCAGAAAACTACAGTCATTATCATTAGAAAATGTACTGTAAATATCTTAACCATTATGAATAAGTTCACAATAAAAAAGACTATAATTTGACATTTGTATTTATTTCACTTTCCTAGATTTGGAATCTAAGAATGCCAATTTTTTTTGTCTTAATCCTCCGGTTCCCAAGTACAAGAGACCCTAGTAATCCATAATTCGGTCAGAAGGTAAGTAAAGTCTAACCTAGAGTTGTTTCAGCCAAGATTCAAACTTGGGTCTCTTTGAACGATTCGTTCTTAATTGAATCTCATTAACTACTTACTTGAGTCCAACCACTTGATTACTGAGAATGTCGAGAAGATTACTAAAACTAAAAGAATATTGGTAAGGTGTTTAGTTATTTCTTTCTGGAAGTTGGAAAATAATTTATGCTTGAGCCTACCTCAAAGGTTATGTTACATTAAATTAGGTGGTTTATTTTAGTATTTGTCATTCAATAATAAACAGGAACAGGTAGTCAGGGAGTCATAAGGTGGTTTGGTGGTTTAGGGGAGTTGGAGTGACAAGGAAGTCACAAATTCAACTCCTCCTTTGAACAAAAATTAACAACTACTTACTAACATTGGTTATTTAAATAAATAATAATAAGCAGGAACAATGGCCACCTATCCTTGATGGCAGCAGCCATGGCCATGAACGCCCCTTCCACATTTGTAGCATCTTTTGCACTTGTTTCCATAAAAGGTATGCCGATTTGATCTGCAAATTCCTGCAATTGAGAGAGAAAAAAGGCAGTGTGAGGCGTTCTGGAGCAGCAGCATGAACATTATTCGAAAGTAAATATGGAGACACACTAAAAATACTATTTCCTTAATAAGAAAAGAATGCAACATATATAAAAGTCATACTTTAGCTGTATCATATGAGACAGCTCTATTTGCTGTCAGATCACTCTTGTTTCCAACCAAAAGCTTGTTAACATTATCACTGGCATAGCGGTCGATTTCACTGAGCCACTGCTTCACATTATTGAAGCTCTCTTCATCTGTCACGTCATAAACAATCTGGCAAAGGAACAAGTTAGTAGAGAATGCAAAGAAATCCAAAAACAGTAGCAGGAGTATTCCGTGTTTAAACTCTTATGTTGCAAAAACAATACTCACAATGATTCCATGTGCCCCACGATAGTAGCTACTGGTTATTGTCCTAAATCGTTCTTGCCCGGCAGTATCCCACTACAAGAACAGATTGTAAATTAAGATAAGAAAAAAAAAAAAAAAAAACAATCATGTCTATACAACCTTCAACCTT
>JBBPBQ010000002.1:55749243-55780806 GCA_037974755.1 Cicer yamashitae | reverse complement strand
AAAAAAAAAAAAAAAAAAAAAAAACAATCATGTCTATACAACCTTCAACCTTGAATTTCAATGGTCCATATGGTCTAGAAACTTAACAGTTTCAAAGAGTATGATCTTAAAAATTACAATCAACAAATACCTCAAAAGGAAAAGTATATTTTATGTAGGATTAAAAGAAAAGAGTATATATTAGGCTTACTGAAAGTATAATATTAGAAAATAAAGAAGCAGAACAAAGCCAATCTCAGAAATACATACAATCTGTAGTTTAATTGTCTTCCCATCCTGCTCAACAGTCCGTATTTTCTGCATGAAAGAACGTGATATTATAAGTTCAGACTTGAGACACAATTTCAAATGAGTTCAAGCTAAAACAAAATTGAAATGTTGTACTCACAAAATCAACTCCGATGGTGCTTATGTAGCTATCAATGTATGAATCATCCTGCAGTATATCATAAAGTTAATAATTTAAATTACTGTGTTTTCAGCAGTATACCATTACCAATTACCATGATGAACCAAAATGGAGAGAAAGGAGTTAAAACCTTCCAGAAATACATAACAACACATAATAACACTAGACATGAACTTACATAAACCAGATAAAATTATTTTACAAAGCATCATAAATTCAAGGCACCAAAGAAAAAAGAAAAGGAAGAAGCACATAAATAGATCCTAGAGCCTATCATAGTGTCATACTGATTTAATGTTAATCATTTAGACAACAAAAATTCAACAGGGATAGTGGCTTCTAACCATTTGTAATTTTCATTGAGTTGACAACTACAAGCAAGCAAACACTACAGGATCACTACCAATGTTCTTGGACAATTCCAAGGTTTCCTCTTTAAGCATTCTTCTTTAATACATAAATCAGTGTTACCATGACTTTATTCAATGGACAACCCATTGTTAGCCTTTAATATATATTTCCACGTCAGAAATAAATTAGACTCAACTTGCTCGGATTACCAAAAGACAGAAAGGAAATCCAAGCAACCAGTTCATCTGACAAGTATCTACAAACTTTAGCTTGCTGATTAATGTATGGAGAACTCTTAACAAATCATTATTCGAATTATACATTTTAAAGAACTCTTAAGTAACACCCCCAAAAAATACCTAAATAAAAAACTGAGAACAGAGAATAAACACGTAGATATTTTTTAGTAAGATACTGTTTATATCATTTCAAACAAGTTTACTAAAAGCATGTAAATATTTTTTACATGAAAAATAACCAATATAAAAGAGAGGGAAAACATGGTAACCTGGTAGAAGAAAATAATACAAAATTGAAATATAAGATATGATAAACAGTAGATTGCTTACAGCAAATCTTAGAAGAAGGCACGATTTACCAACACCAGAGTCTCCAATAAGAAGGAGCTTGAACAGATAATCACTGCAAAAGATAAGAATAAGATGCTGTGTTTCTCTTTCGAAATACATTAATAATAGTCGACCTTAGAAACTCAACCAAAGACCAACCACAATCATTTCATAAACAAGGACACATATATACATGTATTATGACAACTATGAAAGCCGTAAAACAACAAATGTCATGAGTATTAAAAATCTACAAATACTGATCAATATTTTGTCAAATTGATCCATCTAAAATAAAATATAAATGATGTAATTATTATTTACATTTCGAGTATATAGTTATAGACAAATATTGTTCACAAATTGCTAAGTGGTGATAATAATAAACTCACAAAAGGAAGCATAGGCCAATAGAACTATCATATGTTGATGATTTCCATAATGAAATTCCAGTTCAAATTATTCACACCGTGAATCCATTTTATTAGAGTTTCTAATCATTAGAGAATAATAAAGACACCGCCTTTTTTTATTTAATTTTAACATTATTATTATATGTTGGATTGAAGGATAAATAAAGTCCATGTGCGAGACATATACATGCATCAATTACTCATTGAAATTTAAAACCAATAAGCTACAACAAGATCAAGGTTAAAACTATCACTTTCAAAATCCAATCAATAAAACAACCCAAATTCTTCTACAATATTATGAAAAATAGAAAATTAAATTAAAGAAAAATTAATCGAGTCAATTACAAAGCTGATCCAATCTAGGGTTATTAAAAACGCAAAATCGACACAAAGTACCTCAAAAAAAAAAAACAATCCACCCGAATTAATCATAATCATAGCTACCCTTTTGAAAAACAATTACGAATATCATAAAAAGGAGTAAAATTTCATGTAACTGAAGAAATTAAAAATTGAAAAAATAGAGGAACGTACTACTCGGGATTCATGTTGGGGAACGTGAAGTCGCCGGAAAAGGGAGATTAAACGACGGAGAGTGATCGGATCCGGTGCTCCACGTGGAAATGGAATGGCACCAACGGAGTGGAATTGAGAGATGAAGAGAAGAAGAAGGCAAAGGAAAAGAAAAAGGAGAATTTTTCTGTTTTGAATTAAAATTGTGTGGACCTTAATATGACTCTTTAATACGGTGACGTATTGGGTTCTCTAATTCTAAATTATTTTGTGTTGGTTTTCATTTTATTTTTTAGTTTGAGTTTGACCATTCATGAATATGAACAGGGAAAGGTGGTGGCTAAGTTAAGGGTTCTCGTTAAGTTAAGGGCATGTGCAATTAAACATTGCACTTGCAATTTTTTTTGTTTTTTATTAAGTAAGAAAATTGTTATTGCATTATTTTTATTCCCTTATTTGTGAGACGATTTACAACGACTTATAAAAACAGTTAATTATATGCTTATAGATGTTTACAGCTAATTTTTATAAACTTTCAATAATTATTTATGATCTTATACTTTATATAAATAATTTAATTTGATTTTTTTTTTTTTAGAAATAGCTTATACGGAAATTTTATATCAGAATTGTTGAAATTTTCATATCTATGACTAAGTTTCTTTTTTTGGAATTTTCAAATATAAGAAAAATGTTGATTTTTTTGTTTCTTTTTATTGTAACAAAAATACAAAGCATAAATAGGTGTAAAAATATTTAATATCAGAGTTATATTTAAAAACATTTTCAAAACTAGAATATTAAATTAAATTATTTGATTTCGGTGATTTTCATTTTTAATCTTATATATAGAATTAGCGGGCTATTACTTTTACTTCCCTATTTTTTCATTTTCACTAAAAGATAACTTTTGCTTCTTTTCTCAAAGTACTAGTAAATAAATAATAGTTAATAAAACACATAATTAGTGACCCCTGCATAAAGTGTGCTTCCTGTTTTCACTTGCACATCCATTTTCTTACAACATATACAACATTTCATTAGGTCAACGTTAGTTAAAATCGTTAATATGTTAATTTTTGTCATTAAATACTATGACATCTACATTAAAAAAATGTGACATTTTCCACCTAAAATTTATATCAACGCCACATTATCTATAACTAGTGCACATCAAAATTTTATGCGCTAAATATTATTTTAAGGTGTTTAGGTCTTGAGTTGTTAGACCTAAAGTTGTAATAAAATACATCAATTTAATGTGTCATACATGTGTCTTACGAGCGATTTGAAGTGTGATCTGCATAGAATACTACATGATTAATCAAGTTTTAAAAATTGGACCAGATTAGTTGGTTCAACTGGGGAACTCTGGTTCAGTTTGAATTGGTTCAATACTATAAACTGCTGAGTAGCCAAAACTGGGGGAAAAATGAAAAAAATCGGACAAAACCAAAATATACCAGAATTTAAAACAAATCATCAATGATTTTTGAAAACCACCTGATTCAAGAAATTAGTTTTTCTTTTTAGATTTCTGATTGATTTTTTCTCTCTTTCTTCGGTAATATTTATTTTAAACCTTTTATATAAAAAAAAGACATAAAAAAGAAGAAGAAATCATTTTCTTAACTCAAAACCGCATAAGATTGAACTGAATTACAAATTGTCTTTATGTAAAAAAAACAAAATTAAAGAAGAGAATTGGAAAGAAGAGAAGAACGCTATATTGAAGTAGTAACATTAGAGTTAGTATTAGGAGGAGAAGGAGAAACTTGTGGTTGGGGGACTAGTGTGAAGTAATAACATGACGAAAGGTAGATCATATTCCTATTAGGGTTAGTATTAGACTTATTTGAAAGTTACTATTAGACCTTTTTTTGGTAATAGTAAAGAAAAGTATTAGAATTTTATTTGAAAATAAACCATTACTTTTGTTTTTGTTATGTTTTATCAATGCAACTTTTTTAACTTTATTTGGTGTTATTTTTTTATATTTTTATTTGTAAATTTTATTGATTTTAGTTTATAAATCATAATTTATTTTAACTATCTATAGAGTTTAGTATTATTTTTATTAATTTATTTATTATTCAGTTTAATTATGATTCAACCAAATGAACTAATTAAACTATGATTTAAAGCTCATACCAGTTCAATCTTCGATTCGAATTATAAAACATTGTGATTAATAAGATACAAATTTAAAAATGTATTCATCAATAATAAAATTTAAATATTATTCTATTAAAAAAAGTATAATATTATTTTTTTTATTGATATTTACAATTTTAAATACTAATTTATCTATTTACAGAACTTCAAACTATTTTAGGGCATACTTATATATATAAAAAACAAATGTGGAGAAGATTGATTTAAAAATTTAAAAATTATTTGTGCATGTTATAAATATGTAGCTATTTTTTTATGGCTTCAATTATAAAAAATTTCTACAAATTTTTTACTTTTGGTGGTTACATCAATTTTTCTTTCGGTTAAATCCAAATAGGATACGTGATATTTTAATTTCAAAACTAACATAAATAAAAAGGCTTAAACATGTAAAAAGTTCTTGTGTAAATAAATATTATTTTGATTTTAGTCCTTATAAAAAAAATTTCTTTTAATTTAACCTTGCAATTTCAAAATACTTCTAATTTGGTCCTTCATTACAGAAGTAGATATAATTTGACTTTCGAAACATTGCAAATAGCTTTATGGTTCACCATTATTCATAATTAAAATATAATAATAATTTATTTAAAATAGCAAGCAATTGTTGTTTTTTAAAAGAAATAAAATTAATTTAAGTTTTAAATCGAGAAAGTTTATAAGAATCCAACACCAAAAATTTTAATCTTTGCCACAATAGTTCGTAGAACCAGTACAGAACCCTATGAGCATTTGGTTAAGAAGATGAAGTTCAACATATATATTCAAATCCTGTTGTTAATGAGTGTTCGAGAGGTAGAGAAAAGTGAAGGAAAATAAAGTTGAATGAGAGCAATGAACAGAATGAACCAAACTAATAGGTTATCATGTCTGAAAAGATAAAAGCATGGCTTATTTGGGTTTTATTTCTAGTAGATGAGTTTTATTTCTAGTAGATGGGTTTTACTCTTCTAAAATATTTCGATCTTCATTAAGTGAAACATTGCTTCTTTGTCTAAACAAAGTTTTTGTTATTTATTTAAGAAAGTAAATCTTGTTCTTTAATTATTGTTTTGAAGATAACACAAAAGTTAATTAAATAACTAATTATGACTCTTATCATATTATCATTTAATTTGTATTTTTGAGAGATTTATTTAAAGATAGGAAGTCGAGTATAAGTTTGCATATTGATACAAATATCACATAGTCAGTTTTCAAGAAATCAAAATTTATTTCATCATTAAATTATGGACCCAATTCATATAAACATCAAGACAAGAACACATTTTTATGAAGTATAAAATGATTTGAAAAATTCGTCAAAGAAATGTCAAACCAGATTGATGGAAGAATAATTGCAGAACATTTTGGTTATTTAGAGAATGTTTAGAAGAACATTCTAGTTATCCTTTATAGAAGACAAAGTCAAGACATATCAGTTTTGTTAAGTCCAAACTATACGTTTAGAATGTCAAAATCGCACATAAGGTTGTTGAGATCACATGAAGAGTCAAGAGACTCAAATTGAATGCCCAAATGATCAAAACAGTTTCCAGATTGATGAGTTGTGAACAAGGACAAAGAGAAACAAGTACATTGTAGTAACATTGTTTTGCAGAAGGCTATGCATTTTTCTGATTACACACAATGTCAACTGACATTTGACAGCTCATTGGCACACTTGTTCACATTTTCCTTTGACTCAAAAGCAAGACCATTCTAGGTTGGTCAAGAACGTTATTGACAATAATATAATCATGTGTTTAATTGTTTTAAAACGCATCTGACAATTGACTAATGTATCTAATCGCTATATTCAACTTTATTTGAGTTTTCAAGCCTTTCTTCATCTATAAAAGGAAGATCAATCAAAAGACAAATGCAGGAGTTTTCAAAACAACCAATCTACACTTGATCATCTTAGCTCAAGTTGAAAAGCTCTTATCTCAAGAAAAACTACAGTTCTCTCACTATATTTGTGGATCATCTTATTGAGTTCTTACTATTAGCCACTCTCAAACAAGAGTTGAAAAGTTTTCAAATCCCAAACATTTTATCAGAAACATCATTTTGTAACTTAAGTCTATCTTTTAAGTTAGATTGAGTGTGATGTAAAAATATTTTCTTGTTTGGAAGGTATTTGTAAAAATCTTTTCTGAAAGGTGAATGTTGTAATTGATCAAAGTGTGATCAAGAATGATAGTGCAAGACATAACGTTCTAGTACTATGCACTCACGAATTGTGAGGACTGAACATAATCCATTTTAAGTGAACTATGATACATCCTCGTGTGATCTTCTTATTATTTATCTATATTCATCTTGCACTTACTAATCACATTTCACTTGTTTATAAGTTGAATTGTTTTATTTAAACTAACACATCCAGAACGTTCTGGAGATTAACTTACTTCAACCAAGATTTTTCTTGAGTTAATTAAAGTTATGTGCAGCAATTAAATTTTAAAAAGAGATCACAATTCAAATACCTCTTTTTTGTGATTGATATTGTTATTTCATTTTTCTCTTCTTATAAGTCTGCAGACCGAATCTTGTAAGTTGGTTTTGAATTTTGATTTGATTTTGAGCAGGCTCCTCAATGGCTCCCTGTACTAACCCTGAAACCACCCTCCTACGCCATTATTGAAAAAGACATCAGGTTGACGCTTGAACAAAAGATCTAAATGGTTAGGAGAAGAATAATGCTAATGATGGTTGAAATATAGACAAAAAGGGAAGAAGTTGAATACAAAGAAGAACAACAAAATCTGAAATGTTCTGTTTATTAGTTCCGAATTTCAACATTATGAATTTTTATTCAACAATTTCTTTTTCCTTCTTTGTTACAATAAATATTTAAAATGATTAGTAAAGTTAATTTAGTGATTACTATTCTGATGGGCTGAGTCAGCAAGTTTTATGGTTAATTACATATGACATGTTATCATTTTATTTTTTCATATTTAAAGCAATAAAAAATAGAGCAAAAGAAAAAGGCTTACCACACCAATGAATTTATGAAGGGATAGGATAGAATAGAAGAAAGAGCAGAGAGCAAAAGTTTGAGTTTTTCTTCTAAACCCAAAAAAATGGCTTCACTCTCCACACTAACACCAACATCAACTTCCCTCTCTTTCTTCTCTTCTTCAATCTTTATCTCAAATCCTTCAACAACCCTAACTCATTCCAAATTCAAATTCCTCACAAATTCAAATTCACATTCAACTTCTCTTTCCGTCTCTTGCAAACTCGCTACCCTCCCACTCCTCTCCTTTTCCGGCGACAAAATCGGCGACTCCTCCCTAGATCTCAAAACTGCTCCTCCAGACACCTCCCGCGCCGTCGTCCACCGTGCCATTGTCCACGACCTCCAAAACAAGCGTCGCGGCACCGCTTCTACTCTAACCCGCGGCGAAGTCAGAGGCGGAGGACGAAAACCCTACGGTCAAAAGAAAACCGGCCGTGCACGTCAGGGTTCCACCCGTACTCCGCTCCGTCCTGGTGGAGGAGTCATTTTCGGTCCGAAACCACGCGATTGGAGCATCAAAATCAACAAAAAAGAGAAAAAGCTTGCAATTTCGACTGCGGTGGCGAGCGCAGCCGTGAACACCGTCGTGGTGGAGGAATTTGCAGGGGAGTTCGAGGAGAAGCCGAAGACGAAGGATTTCATTGCGGCGATGAAGCGGTGGGGTTTGGAACCGAATGAGAAGGTTACGTTTCTGATGACGGAGGTTTCGGAGAAAGTGTTGATGGCGAGTAGGAACATTGGGACGTTGAAGATATTGACGCCGAGGACGTTGAATTTGTTTGATATTTTGAATGCTGATAAGATTGTGCTTACACCTGCTGCTGTCGATTATTTGAATAACAGATATGGTGATAGTTACCAAGATGATGATGACTTTGTCGATGGAGAAGAAGAAGAAGTAGTGGATGGCGAAGAAGGTAAATGATTTGTTTTATAATAATGGTAGCAATATTGTTATTGTTATATTTGAATTGTTCGTTGTTGTTCTCTAAGTAATATAGTACTATTAGGAATTTGGGATATAGTCATAGGCCAAGTAGATTTTTAAATTGAAGTTGCCGGTGTTGCGATGCTTGATACCGCAGATAGTTGTGGTCAAATTAGGATGATACAATTGTGGCCGTGGGGACATACAAATTCGGATGTTGTGGTCACAATTGTGGTAGCGGATAGGGTTTTAAATACTGGTTGCTGTCGCACTGCGATACGTGACTTTGCAGAAAATTGCAGTCAAATGCAGCCTCATTGCAGTCGCGTTGCAATATAGACAACATAAAAACCATTATGTAGTTGCTTAGATCGTGGTCACACACCTTTATTTAAAACTCTGTTTGCGGAACTTTTAAAATCTTGGACATTGCATTTTAGATAAGAGTTAGTTTGGATTAACTTTTATTGAACACGGAGAATGAAATATTAAAAGAATCTGATAATGATCGAGTTTTTTAAACAATAGCTTCTCGTATAAATTTGTAATCTGTTTGTTTCCATGTCTCATGATTATTTAATTTTGTTATAAACTTATTTCTGAAGAATTATAGTTAAGAGTTTGTAAAAAAAATATTCTGAAGTGAAAGAAGTTAAACTTAATTTAATTGAAAAAAGTTCCTTGAGGTAGAGATAGTTCAAATTTGGCTTAGTTATGTTGCTATTGGAAATGGAATTGATTGTCATGTTTGCATTCTGCAATATGAAGGATGTTACTATTGGTAAAAGTGTTTATATTTTACATCGATGTTAGCGCTTTGAAGTTGTTTTGATTTGAATTTTTTAAGTATTTTACCTAGTTAGATTCAGGAGTTATGGCTCATGAGATTTAAGTTATACATTGTTGTTTGTGCATTGTGCATTCTTGTTTGTCATTGGCTTTAGCTTTAACTTCGGAGTTGATGTCTTTACAAATTAGTTTCTAGAGACTATTGAAAAGAAACGAAGTCAGTGCACTGGCTGCGTAGAGTTACCTAAATCTCATTGACTCATTTTGAGAGTTGTTTAGTATTCTGCATTTATGTATAGATTTGACATTCAAATCAATAATTGGGTTAAACTTAAATTGCACATTCATTTTGTGACTTGGAAGTTGCATATTATTGTGGAAGAGCTTATGATGGGTCAGAGTAATAGGCTTCTGACTTGGTTGCTTTCTTCTATTTGGTTACAGGACCTGACACAGAAGAAAGCGCCGATGTTGTGAATTGAGGATTTGAAGTTTTCTTTGCACTGTTGTATCATTTTATAGAGGATATTGCTGATATGGGGTATTGAAGGTTTTAAATCTTCATTTGTACCAATTTATTTGTTTTTTTTTTCTTTTCCATTCCATCACATAGAATCCTAATCCAGGTAGCCTGTAAGGATATTTATCTTTTCCCCACTTACAATCATATTCTGTTGTAGCCTACCTAGTAATTTGTTGAATCAATTTTGTTGCTTGTAGTCTCATTTGTGCAAATGCATGTATATGGATAAGTCAATTGTTTCGTTTGAATCAATGTTGCTGCATGTAGTTCCTTTCTTCTGAAGAAGTTATTATTAAAGGCTGCTGCTAGATTAAGTCATTCATAATGTATTTATATCTGACTCTTCTTTTCTTGCACTGTCTCTCCCTTTTTTTCTTCTTTTTCGCCCATGCTTTTGTATTGGGAGATGAGTTAGTTTCCTTAAGGAAGGAGTGCGAAAATGGAGTGTTATTTTCAAACATCGTAATTGGTAAGGGTGGGGTGTTAAAGTTAATAAATTGTCTTTGTTAATTTTAATGATCTTCTATGTAATTCTTGTAAGAATAAATACTATAGGCTTATTTTGATTCGTTTTTCAGTTAATTGTTGTGATATCTGGTCAATGTAGGTTTTAGGTGACATCGTATTGAAACAATACATTTTTTAACTTTGAAGCTGGAAGGCCTACTCTAGTTTGGCCATTAATTAGTTTCGTTTTTTCTACTGATGGTTAATTTAAGTATATGATGAATGTGGATGAAAATTAACTTGTGAAGGAGGTTTGATAATACTAGTCTTGCTATAGTTGAATGAATTGAACCAGTGAAGGTAATTTAGAATTTTGAAATTCAAGAGGTATATTGAAACAACAAAGCAAATACTTTGGATAAGTGAATCTGTGGTACTTATCTTGAAAATGGAATCCCATTTTTATCATATTTATGAATTTAGGAGCTTTTGTCTATTTTTTCCCCAATGGAAAAAGCTCTCCATTTTCCATATATAATAAATTTGTGTTCATTGATGAAATGGATTTATGATAATAGAAGAATCATCAATGTATAAATTACCTTGCTATGGTGTTATAAGGGTGTAAACATGTGGATAAATTGCATTTTTACAACAAGTTAGAGAAAATTAATTGTATGTTAATGTTATACAGTTTCATTGAACCACTATTAGAAATGTGATCAGTTTTTCGAGTGTATAAGACTCTAACCCAAAATAAAAGGGATCCAACAAAGCTTGAAAGGTTTAACCCCAACCAATTTGAGCACACAAAAACCCAACCAAGTGAAAACATTTGAGTTTCTCTTCTCTCCCGTGTTTTTTCAAAATCTCCAATTTTTGTCAGGATTAGTGAATTCATTCGTGTATTTTCATGTATTTGAGAATATAGAAGTGGACTACTAAACGTTAACATGCAACACACAAAAGTGATGTACTCACATCTCAAATAATCCCCTCCAAAACAAATTAAAATTTATCTGCAGCCTATTCAAAAGCAAATGTCACGTAAAAACAATAAACTTTGGAAGGCGCATAATTCTTCCATTGAAGATCCAAGACAAACACCTCATGAGGTGCTAAAACCATTGGTGGCAGGACATAAAAGATAAGTAGACATGTGCAAATCAAACTGAAAAAATATTACCACCCTGGCCCCCAAGACACCTATCCTCAATTGATGATAAATTGATAATGTAGTTGATTCTAGTAATGAGAAGAATTCCACTTACAAGTCATCATCTCATACAAAGAATGTCCTCCTCAAAGTAAAGTCTCACTGCCAATCATCATCCTCCCAATGGCCAAGGTCCTGGTCCACAACCCTACACCCTGCAATGAAATAACAAACAATCTCATAAAACATCTCCCTTAAAGGCTATTGCCAAGCTATCCATCTTTTGGAGTGATTCAAATAATACACGTTGAAATAGCTCCAGATTGTTTAGATTTACAAAGGAAGAGGAAGACTGAAGCTATATATATATATATATATATGAATTCTAGTTTTTTGTTATAAGATGTATCAGTTAGAAACACTTTAAATTTATCTCTTATTCTTTTCTTTTCTCTGATACTTTTGTGTTAGAGTGATGTGAGATGTAGTCTATGTATTTGCTTTTGAAAATGTTGGTGTTTTGGGGGTCATGTGACATTTGAGAGAAGTTTGTTAGTTATAAAAAATTTCCATAATGTTATTTAATTTTCTTGTTGTCATTAGATAATAATCATGATTTTTCTTCTGATTTTGAAGTTTTTATGTTATGTTTTATGTCTATTTATGATAATTAAAATTAACCAATAACTTATAAAAATAATTTAATAAAATTATTTTTTCTCTTTTATTTATCATACTTTTTTTTTATCTATATAAAATGATTAAATGCAACGATGATGTGAGATTTAATTAATAATAAGCATAAATCTCACTTCCTATTACCTGAAGTTGACGTACAAGTGACAAGAACACAGCCACCGGTCACCGCGTGTAATTATTGAACTTTTTTATTTCTGGATTCATGCATATATATATTTATCATCATTTTAAAATTAGAATAGTGAAGTGTGGTCCTATCAATTATATGCTATCGAGCTGTCAAACTATATATCAACCTTATCTTACCTTTTAATTCTAACTACTTTCTACTTTTCAAAACTAATGTATATGTTACTTCGATGGCTAGCTAGCCAATATGGTATCTTATATGCATATGATTTAACAAACTATACCAAACAAGTATGACTTTACAACAAAATAAATGATTGATATTGTCAAATTGAATGTTTTAAAATTAAATTTAAGATTTCACAATTGTGAATAAAATTATATTGATATTTATTATATGTTTTATTAAAAAAATTAATACAGATTTTGTGTGTGACTTTATAATAATCGTCATTTTCTTTAATTTATTTGATTAGTTTTAGAAGATATCTTGTTTCATCGTTTTAAACTAATCTATCCAACAAAATATGATTTAGTTATATGTAAAGATGCGACTTCCATTATATTAACAACACACTTTTGAACTTTGAAATTTATCTTAATTCATGTGTTTACATACTTGCAAAACCCAATTCAAATATTTTTTTGTTAAAAAAATTCCAAACTAATTCCATGGTACGATTTAAAACATCCGAATATTTGGTGGTAATAACTAACAATTGGACTCTCAAAATGTGTGACAAGGTGTAATAATATGTTGAAGGATAGTTCAACGGGGGTGATTTAAGTATACATAGATTATTATATTAAGTTCTTTTTAGTCGAAATAAATGTTACCCTTACATCTTTAGAGACTAAGAAAACGGTAAAATTTTATATATTAAAAATAAAATGATTCATTTGTAAAAAATATCCGTGTTAGTTCCATATTTGACTTTTTTAATTAAGGTTTGTTTATCTTAAAAAGAAAAGAAATAAAGAAAAAACTAAAGATGTGAAAAAAAAAAGGAAAACTCAAACATTATGAATTTTTATTTTACAGAATAGTTTTTTAAATTTAGAGAAATTTATTAAACATATAATTTGTTAAATAATTTATAAGACTGTCTAATATGGATCCGTTTTAAAGATGAATCCCATTTTTTAAATTAAAATTTATATTTGTTATTCATTTTTTTATTAAAATATTAAAAACTCACTTTTAAACCATTTTTTGAGGTTGAAAATGGAACCTCACACACACATGCATAATTTATTGCACATTCTTCTAGGAGTCTTCCACACGATAAATGATACCAATAATTAGTAGCACACATAAATTGACTGTCGTGTCATTTTTGGCCACATTGGTTTGACTACGTTTTGGTCCTCACAATCACAATCCACATCACACGTTTCTCTCAAAAGATTACCCAATTTATTCAACACTGATGAGGTTTAGAAACTTTGTGACATGGATAAGAATAAATAAAAGAATATGTTGACAATTCTATTGCTTTTAATGTTGTTCAAGTTATTCCCTTCTTCGGAAACAAACAATAAAATAAAATTATTGAAACATGCTTGGAATTGAAACCCCTTAAAGTAATTGAACTACCCTCCTTAAAAAATGTCTTTTCTTTTCTTTCTAACTTTACAAAAACTTAAAGGAGGTTTGGACAATGCGACTTATTACACATATTATTTATATATTTCATACAAGAATTCATACTCATATATTCTTCAAATAAGTTATATGATATTTTTCAAATAAATTATATAACGAACTAACGAGTCTTTTGAAAATATGGTGCCCTCGATTAAAAAGTTAATATAGTTAATGATCTCAACTTAAAATTGGAGGTACTAAATCGAATTTGGATTGGGTCAAGACTTTTCAGGTAGTTTATATGAAATTTAGTATCGGTCAATGAACAGTTCAATCTAACTATTGTTGTTGAAAGTTGGATTTGAAAATTTGGAAAAGATAATCAATATTCGGTGGAAAGAGCATATCGATTTTTGTCTGAATATAATTAAGATTTAGAATAAGAAAGTTTCGCAAAAAATTTTATATTTGTTACTCTTATTAAACAGGTTAACAACAAAAGATAATTTGACAAAGCGTGGTATTCCTAACATCGATTCTTTAGTCTGTGTTGGTGAATGTTATAAAAGATGAAAATTTAAATCATGTATTTTTTGAGTGTGTATTTAATGGAAGTGTTTAGAATTCAATTTTAAGATGGTTGAACATTCCATGTGTGTTATCAAATGTTGCTTCATCTCATGCTAACAATTTTGTAGCCTTTATTTGCTTTCAGATGCCTCAAAAGAAAGCCTTCAAGTCATATAATTAATTGTGTATTTGGCTCATTTAGAAAAAACACAATATGATTTTTAATTTCAATGAGTCAATTGTGATGTGTGTTGTGGTAAAGATAAATATTCAATTTTGGTTGTGATTAAAAGTGAAGTCTCTGAGCTTTAGTTATGATCTAAGTCTATGGTGGAATTTACATTGCTTTTAATTTTTATCTCCATTTCGAAGTAGCTTCGATATGTAATTGTTTGGTACATGGGTGTTTATCTTTTTTGTGGGTTATTGGACGTAGCTTTTTGGTGTGTTTCGTGTTACTACATTTGGTTATATGATAGATTGTATACTTGTTCGATTTCTTTGTCCTTATACATCTTGTGCTTGAATAGTGTAGTAATATATTTTACCAATGAATGTTATTTAAAGTTTTTGCACATATATTAAAAAAAAAAAAGATAAGTCATTTTACCAAATTATCTATCATAACTATTGATGAATTTTTCACTATTATTAAAGTAAAATATAATAATGATTTGAAAGTTGTGTATATAGTATTCATTGAAGAGTAATATTAAAAAAATAATAATTAAAGTTGCATTGAAATTGTAAATGATATTTATATAGAGTTTTTTTTCTAAAGTGACAATCAATATAAGATAGATGGAGTAACTTATTAAACAAAACTGAACAAAAATAAAATATTTTTTATATTATATCATAATCAATTACTACTCTTATCTTTTTTTCGTTTTTATTAAAAAAAATGGTAAAGTAATTAATGTATTTATTTTATGTGTTAATATTCTTAAATAATATTTTTTTTATTTAAAAATATGTTAAATTTAATTTTTTATATTTAAAAACAAATTAATAGTATGAGTAATAGGTATATGATTGAAAAACAAAATAATTATAAATGAATCAAATATATGAAAATAATGAATTTTTTCAAAAAATAATTATAATTAAAGAGAGAGAGAGAGGCAGAGGTAGTGTAATAATTTTGAAAATGACTTTATTCCACGTTGGTTGTGTGTATCATTACATATCATCATATCCATTATATAGCTCATGTGTTTCCTGGTAAATGTGCTAATGGCACTTGGCAATTTGTGAAATGTTTTGTTTGCTTGCCAAGTCATAATTTATGGGAAAAGAATCTCAATGCATTAGGTAGAAAGCATTAAAGCAAGGCTTTATAAGACAATGTCAATAACCACTTCACTACTATATTTTTTTTAATATATTATTTCTTTTTCTTGGGTGCATAACTACTCTTATCTTTTTTCTTTTATTTTTTTTTAAATTCACATGGAGTAGTTGGTGACATAGTAAATAATGGATTTGGTACATATATATAACCCTCCATTCATAACCTCATTTGTCATTGGTACAAGGTCTAATATACTTGTACACTTTATTATAAACATTTTGATTTTTGGAGATTAGAAAAGAGTCTATAAGCATGAATACATCAATGATAGCTTCTTTGTTGGTTCTATTGTTGGCTTTTCCCTATGTATTTGCAACTGACTTTACTGTTGGTGATGCCAATGGATGGACTCAAGGGGTTGATTACACTACCTGGACTTCTGGCAAAACTTTCAAAGTTGGTGATAACTTAGGTATTCCTCCTTTCCTTAACTCTTCTTTTAATGCTACTCTTTTTTTTCTTTTGGAAAAAAATCATTAGTGTTAGGTGTTAGGTTTCGAAAGAGTTTAAAAGGATCATATCGATCTTCTTTTATAAACTAACATTTATATTTAATTTAATGGACTTGGATCTTCTATAACAGCTGCATAATACAACAGTTGTGAAAACATTTAAATCTAAAGAAAAAACTTTATCTAAAGATCTAATAATCACCACAACTACATTACGGCTGCTATAGGGAATCCAAACATTAGTCTAGTCTAATAATATTAAATAAAATAAAAATGTATTCGAAAAAAATCAATCCAAACATTTAAAAAGTCAACCATAATAAACGTGAAGAACTGAAAGTGAAAATAATTTTAAAAAAATATTACAAGTCAATTCTATAAAGACACGAGTGAATTCAATCCAATATCTAAAATTTCTTTATGGTGAAACTAGAAAAATATTAAAATCATTTAGCTCAATTGTTTTCTAATGTACTTCCACTTGATTATTACTTTTATGTGTAGTTTTATATTTTATAATTGAAAGAGTAAAGTTAATTGAAATGATGCACTATTATAGATTAAAAATCTGAATACATAGAAATGTATTTTTACAATCTTTAAAAAATAGCTAACAAATTTGTTGTGTATGTTTGAAAATCAGTGTTCAAATATGGTTCTGTCCATCAAGTGAATGAAGTTGATGAGAGTGGATACAAAGGTTGTGATTCAAGCAATACAATAAAAAAATATGAAGATGGAAACTCTAAGGTTCCATTGAGTAAAACAGGTAAAATATACTTCATATGTCCTACACCAGGTCATTGTAGTAGTACTGGTGGCATGAAACTTGAAGTTAATGTTGTTGCTGCTAGCACCTCCCCAAGTGGAAGTGGCACCCCCTCACCAACTACTCCAAAAGAAAGTCCAACAACAACTCCATCTACAACTCCTTCAACTTCAAACACAACTTCTTCACCACCACCACCAAAGGATAGTGGAGCAATTAGTGTTTCAAATGGAATTAGTCTTTTAATTGGGTCATTCTTTATCATTTTGGGCTTTATGGGCTAGGGAAGAGACAGTGCAGTGCTATTATTAATTAATCACTTTAATTTTATATGTTTTGTTTTGTTGAATTTGCTTGAATTTCATTTAAAGATGTGAGTTGTATATTTGATCTTGAGTTTGATGTGTATCAATCAACCTTTAATGAAAAGAAAACAATAACATTTCTTTTTTATGAGTTTTTTTGTGGGTGTGTATAATCCATTCATTTAGTTATTTGGTTGTCGATAATTGAACTTGATATATCTATCTATTTAAATAAGAGTTTTACTTAGTTGTTAGTCGAAAATTAGAGACTAATCTTCTTAAACATTAAAATTTATTTAAAAAACATATTCTCTTTCGCATATACTATTTTGTTTTGAGATTGTACCGTTAATTATATTTTTAACTTAAAAGACCTAATTTTATATCAATTATGTCACATTATACTAGTCATTTGCACATTTTAAATTAAAACAAAATATGAGAACTCTCCATTTATTTTGAAGATTATTTTCGCCACTAATGTATTTGAATTTAATTTTTTAAGTAAAATTTTAACTTTATATAAGTCACCTAAGCATTGTGCTATTGGGTCACAATACAAGGCATCAAATCATTATTAACATTATTTTAGAATTGCAATAGATTTGACCAAAGATGGCTACCGCACAGCCAGCCTCCTCCATGTTCTGTTATTAATTTTCAATTTTTGAGAAAAATAAAATCTAATAATTTAAAGTTCGATCAACGGGTAAATGAATTTAGATAAAAAATTATTTTAGTTAGAATTTAATTTTGAAATTTTAATATAAAAATCGTATTAAAAAATGATGTTGCAAAGTAAATAGTGTCTTTAACCAACTCATCGTTGAACAAATATGTTTTTTTTTAGAGAGAAATATGTTAAAGTGTGTTCATTCTTAGTGTTATTATATATAACAAAGATATAGTTTCTAGATTTAAAATGGCTATGAGACAGCTAATGAATTATAAAATTGAGTTGTCATTCCAATCAAACAATAGCTCGAAGTATGGATAACATGAGGACTTTTGGACTTTACAAATAATGCAAATTAATGTAGTCCCCTCATATCATACACCATTTCTATACAATATCCTAGTTTATTTAATTTAATGAGAAGTACAACTCACCTCCCCAACACGTTGTAGCAAAAGATGCCTAGCATTATCTTAATAAAAGTATTTTTTATCATGGGAGGGTGATCTAATATTGAAATTTCAAAAAATTTAAGGCAAAGCAAAGAATTATATTATGGGGGCCAAATATTAAAAAAAAATTAAATATACTTTTAAAGCTAATGTATTAAATTTAATTATTAAATAAACAAAATTACAATAATTTTATTATATAAAATGCAAATTAAAGTAACTTAAAAGAAATAAAAATTTATATTTTCAAGAAAGTTAACTTTAACGACGCTTCAAATAATCAAATTTATCTATAATTAATGTTCCACTAAATAGACTTGCAAAATTATTTTTAATGTAAACAAGAGAAGTGCTATGAACATACTCTCTAACATACTATTTTTAATTGATTGAAATTCACCTAGATTCCATTGCAGACCCACATAATAGAAAAGTAATAATTCCAATTTAAATTTGGACTTTACTACCCGTCGACTTTCATACTTGCACCCAACTAATAACTTATGCCCCAAACCTTTTTTCCTACAAATGAACCAAAAACAAGACAATTGTTTAATACAATCAACCACCTTCAAAGAATTAAACACTTTTCAATTGAAATTTAATGTCATTATTTTTAGCGTTATTATATCTCATATATTGAATATATTTAACGGCTTATATATATGGTTGAGATATTGTTATAGACACATTTGAAGAAGAGGATCCAACGTCATTATTTGAATCTATTCAAGTAACATTGTTTTTTTTTTTTTTTTCTTTCTTCTTAACTTAGTGGGCTTCCTCAGTGTTGTTGGTGATAAACTAATGTTGAATTTATCTTCCATAGACAACATGGTCGTGTTTCATAGGGTAACTAATGTATTTGGCAATGTGCTATTGAAAATGAGATGAAATGGGATTTTTTTATAAGTCTATATTTTAGTTTTTTGTTTAAACATTCTTTTTCTATTACATATTACATAAAGAATTTACTGAACAATAAAATTTGATGGAATAGCAAAGTGCTTTGCATATACCACTTGTCCCTAAGAATAGAACTACATACACAAAATTACGAGAATTGATTATTGTTTCCATTATATAATGTACTGTTTGATTGCAAAAAAAATAAAGTAAATTTATTATGAGTATATGTTGGTAAAAAATAATTAATGCGTTGAAAATTTTAAAAGAGTATTCTTATAAATAAATTATAAAAAAAAAGAGGTACTATATATATATATATATACTTCAACTTTATTTTAAGTGATTTCCAAGGATCTTAAAATCACATTGCTTCAGATATTCTTCCTCTTGGTGCATTGGTGCCCCTTTAAACAAGAACCATTTCAAGCTTGGTGTCGTCTTATTGATAATCCTTTTAGCCTTGGTGTCACACAAAGCAGAAGAGGAAACACTACAATTGATGCATTGGATTAATATCAAAATCATATAATGGAGAATAGAATATATATATTCATTTATTTCTACATACTATATATATAATTTAGAGGTGAATATTTGTGTGTGGGTTTAAACTCTAGCATTTCATAAAATAATCTTATCATATCTATGTCAAAAAATTTATAAGCTATTATTTTTTTGTCAATGTATATGAAAGAGTATATTAACATGACACATTTTTTATTACTTTCTTCTTAACATACATTTTTTTTATTGGTTGAATTTTAAATAAGTCAGATACACCAAATCGCATATGTCCTACATAATTTAGTAGACCCACTAAATTTCAACCAATTAAAAATTCTATGTCAAAAAGAGTTAGATAATGTACTTTAAATATAGCATGTTTCTTATTCATTTACTTACATCCCAAAAGCAGAAGTAAGGGCTTCATGAATATTGTTCACTTTTTTTCATGGATTTCAGCAAATCTGCATATAAAAACACAGTTGTCACATTGTTAGCCTTTTCTATTTATTGAGTTATTAAATAAAAACACATAAAAGTGTCTCATTTGTATTTTTTTTATCTCAAAATAATTATCACTTAATGCAATATTTATTATTATTTTCCATTATATATTCTTATTTATTCAATTTCACTCCACTTAACTACTATAGTAAGTACAATTAATGAGAGTGTTTTAGGAAATGATATTAATTTTACTATTAAAATCAACTCAACTAATAGTTCTAGTTAATCCTTTTACAACTATTTTATATTATTTTCGATTTTTAAAATTGAATTTCTTTTATTAAAATAAATTAACTAAGCGGTACAACTGGTATCTTAACAACTCAAAAATTTAAAAAATGTGACATCTAATTAATTTTTAATAAAAAAAAATTAAAAAATCAAAAATTATTTATTTTTCATAAGTGTTGATATTTTAGAAGTTGGTTAAATTTAATATATTTTTTAAAAATAAAAGGGTTGAATTAAGAAAAAAAAAAAGGTAATGGACCTATCAAAAGAGGGAAAGGAAAACAAAAAATTGGGCTACATACAAAATATTGTAGGCCTTAGGGCCCAAATCTTATTTTAGTACAACTAATACAAATAACCCTAATTTGTAAAAGGCAAGGCAAAAGAAAAAGGAGGTTAGGTGAACTGCTGAGAAGGAAACAGAAAAAAGAAAGAGAGAAAAAGAAACAAGAAAGAAAGAAACGAAGAAGCAAAAGAAAAACCGGGAAAAGGGAAATAGCATTGGGACCAGCGGAGACGGCAGTTATGACAATAGTAGTGGCGGCGGCGACAATGGTGGCAGCGACATCGACTCTCCACTTTCCTTTTTTTAATTTATTTTTCTTTTGATTTATGTTAATTTTTCTATGATATTCTTGATTTTATTCATTTATTTTAGTTTTACATTTTCTAAGGTTGAATATTGAAGAAAGAGGAGAAAAAAAAGTACAACACAAGTTTTAAAAACCATAAACACAGTTCCTTATTAGTATTTATATTGTTTCGTATGTAATATGTAATGACAATAGCAAAAGGAAATTATTCGTACAGTTTTGGAACATAGAGTATGTTATTGTGTGAATTTAAAATTTTTGTTGAAGTCTCACATTGGAAAGAATTTGTTTTTGTAAATTCAAGCGGAAAGAAACATGTTTTTTAAAATTTAAGTCCCACATTGAAAAGAATTTTTTTTGAAGTCCCACATTGGAAAACTCTTCTATTTTTAGTAGTTTTCAACTCTTAATATGCTAAAGTCTCACATTGGATAGAAATCATATGTGAGTTTGTTTTCATCACTATATAATGAGTTTCAAACTATTGTGAAAAGTACACCAAAGTTGAATGCATTTCCCAACTTTCTCTTTTCTCTCTTTTTTATTCTGCTCGCCTAATTTTCGAGCCACTTCTCCCCTTTCTTTCTGTCCCTTCAATTTTTAGAGTGGTTGTTATGCCGTAGTCCCTTCGATTTTTAGAGCGGTTGTTATGCCGTAATCGCTTCGTTTTTTAGAGTAGTTGTTATGTTGTAGTCCCTTCGATTTTTAGAGCGGTTGTTATGCCGTAATCGCTTCGTTTTTTAGAGCGGTTGTTATGTCGTAGTCCATTCCATTTTTTGAGCGGTTGTTATGCCGTCGATTTTTCAGTGGTTCTAATACAACTATCCTTTTAGAGCAGTCTTTATATCGTAGTCCCGTCAATTTTTAGTTGTCCTAATACCATTATGAGCGGGTTTTGTGTCGTAGTCTTTTGTAGCGGTTTTATGTGCTGTAATCTTTTAGATTAGTTTTTTGTTGTAGTCCATTTGATTTATGAGTGGTCATAGTACCATATTACGAGTGACTTTAAATGTCATATTAAGAATGGCTTAAACCGCCATATTGAAGGTGTAATTCTAGACCGAATTTCTACGGTGTAGAATTCCGATATAGTGAATCTGAGTTGTTTTATCCTGGGGCGTGGTTGATAGTCTATCTTGCACTATTTGAGCAGTGCCGTGAAACGTCTTAAAGAGAGCAACCTAGTCCGCGACTCAACCCAGTAATATCTTCGGTGGCATAAATTTTGATTTTTAAACAGTTTTTTAAAACTCAAAAAACAACAGTACAAAATATTAATATTAATAGAAAAAAAAAATGAAATTATATATACAGAATAGTAATGTTAAAGGGATTTAAAATACCTTGTATATCTTTTTTTTTTTATGTAATGTGTTGTTTCTCTTCTACTCCTCACTTTCTCTATTTTTCTATTTTTTATCTTTAGTGCCTGATGAGATAAATTTAAGTTCTGGTTTTTTGATTGTTTTATAACATGAATCACCAACCTCATATAATTAAAGAAAAAAGTGACTTATCTTTTTTGTTGAGCTCACATAATTAGAGAAAAAAGTGACTTATCTTTTTTGTCAAGCGTCCAAATAGCAAAAATAATAATCTAAGTTAAAAAGAAAATAAATAAAAAAAAAAAAGGAATGAAACTTGCGTGCACGAGGTGTTTGAACCTTTGAAGCAGTTGGTGCTTTGAACAGCAAATAAAAAAGAAAATAACTATAAACAGTAAAACATCTTTTCTTTGTTTTTTTTCGTTTGTTTTATTTTTACTTTAACTTTTGTTGGTAATTTATTGGGAACATCTAAGTAAATATTGACTCAAAGTTGAGTCAGATTTATAAAATGATGATTTTTAAATTTTTATAATAATAATTACAAAATATATTTATTATTTATTAATATTATTTAAAAAAATCATTTTCATATATTAGGACAAAAAAGGGTACTAGAATGTTTTAATGTATCAAATAAGAATTTACAAAGTTTAAATTTTGATCGATTAAATGGATTTTGTGTCCTCTTTATACATTCTCAAAATTATAATTGAAATATTAGTTATAAACAATATATATTTTTAAAATTTCATGTAAATTCAAAATTTATTTCTATTTGTCTATAATTGTGAAAAACACTTTTTATTTTAAAAAATTATTACGTAATACCGTGTTAAAGAAATTTTTAAAATTTCTTTATAATATAAAGCATTTGTGTAGTAGACAACAAATATATTGTACAAATGAAGTTATATTATATAACAATAACTTTGCTTGAACTTTGATAGTATTTTAGAACAAACTTTATAGATCCTAACTATGTAATATCTTGAATAATTAATACGGTAATCGACTACACTTGATTCGGAATTTCAATTAAACTGGATTTTCAATAACTTGTATTCAAAATGCTTAAGAACATGATTTTGTATGGGTCAACAAAAAAAATGATTCTATAATAAGTTTGAATATTTCTTGTATACTCAAATCAATAAATTTTTCTTATACAAAAACCTACACTTTGATTCAGATATATGCACAAATATTTTACTAGAATTGTAAAATAGTATATAGGTTGGATGTAATTTTTATCGCGCTCTAAAATTTTAAGAATTACTCAAAAATAATGATGTTGCCTCTAAATTTTATTTTAAATAAAAAAATCTGAGAAACTCTTTAAAAAAGTCTTTAAAACAAGATTTTAGGATCAGACGTGGATTATCTAGAGCGAGTGTACTACCATCCTACGACATCATTAAAAACTGTTACTTATAATTAAATATATGTAAAATTAATGTTAATTTAAATATTTAATTCTCCTTACTCTTTACATGCGGACATAAATTATTTTTTCTGAATAAAATTTGAAATAAAAATGTGTTTAATATAAAGAGAGAAGAGAAAAAAAAAATTATTGTACTCTACAAAAGTACAATTTTACTCTTACTTATATTCTAATGTTGATTGCTTTTAAAGAAAATATGTTTTGTTGCAATAAAAATAATTTGATAAAAGAAAAATATTTTTGATTTGATGTGTACATAATTATTTATGATGAGTTGGTTTGTTGGTTTTAAATATTTAAAATAGAAGTAAATTTTAGAACTACCAAGTTAACTTGTGTCCAAATAACTCGAGGATTTAAAAATATCTTTCATTTAATTAATCATTTTAAAGTATTTTTTAGAAAATTTAATAATTTTTGTTTGAGAGATGAATTAAATCCAAATTAAAGAAAGTGTAAAATGAAAACTTTACCACATACCCCCATATTTATACTCTTACCCCACATTTTAATAAAAATCTAATTTTACCTTTTTAAAAAATATAAAAGTTTTAAAATTTTCCTGAACATAGTTTGGATTTTATAAAATCATAAGTATTATGAAAAACCTTTTTCAAGTTTTTGCGAAACACATTTGTATTTCGGAAAAATTAAAAAGAAAAATTTAGAATACAAATTTTGAATTTTCAAAAACACATTTATATTTCAGAAAACTTTTAAAAAAATTTCGGTACATAAAGTATTAAAAACTTAAAAAATGTTTTTCAATACACAAAATTCAAAATTTATAAAACACTTTTGTGTACCTGAAAAATTTTAAAAAAGTTTTTTGATTCACAAATTTCAAAATTTTTAAAACGCATGGGTTGTAAAACTCAAGTTGAATTTAGTAGAATAAAAAAATATTTAAAAGGAAAAAAAGATAAAATAGACAGTTTATATAAAATATGGATATAAATATAAATTTAGGAGTACAAAATAAAATTTTCATTGTAAAATTATGGTTGTACCACAAAATAGCAATAATGTAAAAGGAAATAAATGGGCCTAGAGCCCCAACTTCAATCAGTTTATTTTTTTGACAGAAAAATTGAATCAATTTTATAAAAAAAACAAAAAAAAGAAGTAAATAAAACATTAACATTAAGAAAGGGGAAAAAGTAAACTTAAGGGGTGGGGTGGCGTGGCTGCTAGTACAGAGAAAGACACTGATAATATTATATTCTGCGACACATATTTTTTTATATATTTTTTTAATTGATTAAAATTTACATAAATTTAATTAAATTGTGTGGGATTTATATAAATTAGGTTGGATTTATGTTGGACTTTATTTAATCAAAAAGAATTTGTTGAAATCCATATTAAAAAGCGAATTGTTAACATTATTTTTTTAGAAAATGAAAAGAAAAAAATATAAAATGGGAATCATTGAATTTTTTTTTTTTGCAGAAAAAATGAATTTGCAAGGTAAAGTTGGAAAAGAGGGACTACACTTTTTGTTTGCTTGTCTTCTTGGTGAACAAGAGAAGAGTGTTGTTTGCAAAAGTAGGAGAGAAAAAAAGAGAAATGGGGAAGATGGGTCGCACACTTGTTTTGTGCTGCTCTAACTCTAGGGATGGCAACATAACATGCACTTACGGGTACCTACTCTAACTCGCTTGAGTTAGGCGAAAAAATCCGCTTTGATTGGGTGTGAGTGCAGATTTTTTCTCGATATTAAAATTCGGAGGCGGAGACGGGTTTGGAGATGGTGATATCCACCCCGCACTCGCACCCGAACTTGCCCCACAAATAATTATAGTAATTTTTAAATTTCCTATACATATACATATTGAATATACTTAATATCTTTTTAAATATTAAAAATTATAATTTTATCTCTATGAAAAATATTTTTTAATTTTATTATTTTCTAATAATAACTATTTTATTATATTAATTATAATAGATATAATTTATAAATTTATAATTTTATATATATCAATGGGTGTGGGCGGGGTGGATGGTGGAGGAGGCAAATTCTGCCCCCATTTAGTTGCCATGTCTATCCAAATCAAAATTTTTCTTTTGTTTTTATTACTTTTTATTTTCTTGTTGTTATTTTTATTTTAAATTGGGCCTTTGTGTAATTGTAAGCTCAACTAATTGGCTAAATGAATAAGTAACTCATTTTAAAATTTTGGAATTTTTTAAAGGGCTATAAAAGTAAATGGCATATAACACATTAAGACTTTATTTTGAAATTTATTAAATGGTCGAACAAAACTGAGATATAAGTAAATGTTCACAACACAAAATTATTAATTGCAAAAGATTTAATTTATATACCGTGTAAAAAGTTTTTACCGTTTCATTGAATCACAGTCCTAGATTATTAAAAATACTTGACTTTTATTAAACTTACTTTTAAAGTCATTTCTATGAGTGGTTGTAATGTGTTTACAATGTAAATTTTTTACACTAATAATACATAACAATTAAACTAGTTTACAAAAGAGATAATAGAATGGCTGTAAGATCTTTTCATATTAATCATACAAAATAGGAATTTAATTTATAACAAGTAAAAAAAATATTACACCGTAAATCAATTACAATCTTTAAATCATTAATAATATTTGATTTTTGTCCTAAAGTAAAATAACTCACATAATTGGTCATAATTTTCTTAAATAAATAATTGTCTTAAGTAAATAATTTATACAATTAGTGTATTTAAATTAAACTCAAAGAAAAACCAATGAGAAAGTTGGAATAAATACTTTATACGTGTTTATCTATTATGCCAGTTGGTTAGTTAGACCGAGTACAATTTTAAATTTCTATCAGCGATCATTTATCTTCTAAAACTCTTCTTTGCTATCGTATCAAATAATTATATAATATTTTTTAAAATTTTATTTAAATTATTGTCAATATAAAATAACTTTATACCATATTATATATCATTTATTATATAATAAATTATGGTGGTGGAAATAGTTTTTGTAACAAATAAAATTAATTTAAAAAATAAAAGAGCTTTAACAAAGTTCCAATTTTTATAAATAAAGTATTACAAAAAAAAATACAAAATGTAGTATAATCTTTATTTTTGTTTATTTAATAATAAACAAACATTCAACAATTTTTTCAGCATACTTTTTCACATGTTTTAGAATACATTTGAGATTTTAAGGAAGTAGTTAAACAGATGAAAGGGATAGTTCACCGGTCTAGATCGTTCACTATCTTAAATTCAAAATTCAACTCATCTTTTTGATAAACTCCAATGGAATGATTCTAAGATTAATAACTAAAATAATTAAAATAAATAAAATTTAAATAATACAATCTTTATTTTTTGTTAAATGTATATCTGCAAACAGCAAAGATTGTATGTGTATCTTTTATAGGGAAACAACGTATGTGTATCCAATAATAAACAAATTTTTATTTGCAACATACTTTTTCAAATGTTTTAGAATAGATGAAGGTATTTCGTTCACGATTTTATCACGTAAAATGCAGTGATTTTAGGGTTAATAACTAAAATAATTAAAATAAATAAAATTTAAATTTAATCATGATTTTGAATTTGATAAGTTTCAATTTGTATTGAGATGTTATTTATAATTTAAATAAAGAAATTAATTTGAGTTTTTTGTGTTTTATTTTTTAACAAATTATTGATCCAACTATCGATCTAAAACATATTTTAAAAGAAAAAGGTAAAGTAATACATATGATGTTTCATAGAGAAAGCTTAGACCCTAAATAAAAAATGTTTCTCTTTAAGAAAAATAAATAATTTAAAAAAAGAATCACCGTATGAATTTATATATAATTTTGAGAAAAATTTTGTATATAAATTTAATTGAATATATATAACTAGTTAAAATTTATAAGAAAAAAAGATTGTATTAAAAAATTTTGAAATAGGAATAACTATTAACTATGACTGTGAAAAATAAATAATATAAGTTTATTGAGTTATGTCGTCGAGATGTATGTTTGAGTCTAACATGTGAAGATAACATATTATGTGTGCATTTTTTCTTATTACATGAATTAAGACATGTATCATGTAGATTGGTATGTGTAGATCTTGATTGCATCATGTAAATTGGTATGTGTATATGGACTAAAATTTATTTTACCAATTTTTTTAATTATTAAAATTGTACTTTTTTATTAGACCCAATTTTTAATATTAGAATAGGGTCCAATTTTTTTGTAGACAAAATTATGATTTAGATATCTATTATAACAAAATCGGAGGGAATAATTTATAAACAAAATTATTAAAACAACTACTATAATTATAAAATAAAATAAAATTTTCAACCTAAATTCCAACTAATTTTTAATTATTAAAAATGTCAACCAAAATTTGATTTACTTCCTCCCTCCAGTATATTTTGTAAATTTACAATTTAAAATTTTTATATACAATATAATATTATACTTTTTATTTATCTCATAAACATACTCTTTAGACTTTTTTTTAATCAAGTCATCGATATATCATCAACATTCCTGATTAATTTTTTTTTTATGTTATGTTTATTTGTTTGCTCATGTTTCCATTTTTACATTATGAATTAAAAAGATTTATTTTAAATACACTTGCAATCAATTAATCCAAGAATAACAAAATTATTATGAATAGGACATTTATGGAATCTCTTCTTCCAAAAAAAGTGATTCTTGTGGGTCATAGTCTTGGTGTGAGGTATCAATTTCTGTTGCTATGCAAAAAATCCCAAATAAAATCTCAGTTGCAATTTTTGTTACTTAGTCAAAACCCCACATATCCAAATCTTCTTCAAGAGGTGATTTGTTAACTTCACTACTAGAGAAATGCAATTAAGATAAATTTCATATTTTTTATATAATTTTTCGTCATTTGTTTAGGTTTTTATTAATGATTTCTCTATAACACAAAAGCTCACATTTTATATTTATTTTTTAACTTAAAACCTCATAGAATTAGTCCCTAAATAGATCATGCATTATTAAGAATCCCTTGGATTGTTTTATAAATTATTAAGTTTAATTATCAACTTTGTTAAATCTCTTATTATTTTTGAGTAGTTGTTTACAATTCTCACAATTATAATTAAAAAGTTTTCAGGGATATAAAGTTTGTTTGGTTGGTAAAGTGGAGGAGTTAGAAATTTGAGTAATAAAAAGGTTGAGTGTTCAATCTATCAAATACTACCAATATTAATTATAGTAATTACTAACATTGACTTATTATTATTGTTGTCATGTATCAATGTGAGTGCGGTAAAAACATACATAGTTCCATTTCTATCAAATACATACATATTGTTAGGTTGGATATTTTGTCTTGAATTCGAACCAAAAACCTCGTAGTTGCATGAGTTAATTATAGTATATTTATCATCTCTTACAAGACAAAAAAAAATGTCATTGTATGATTATATGAATGCAAATTAACTTTTGTATTAAATTATATTAAAGTATGGTTTAAAATGCTAAGAAAAGTGGTGTTAATATATATTTTCACTTTAAATAAAAAGTTAAAGTATGGTTTGAAGAATTATTAGTTACTATCTTGCAGGTGGCCAGTTAAGTACATTAATTAAAAACACACATACATTATTTATTTACTCCCTTCCATGCATAGAGAGAACTTACAAAATATATAGTACAAGTTTGTTTATATATGCATGTATGCACTTGTCATTTATTTCATTGGAGACCAACGAAAAGGGAAGTAATGATTTCAATAAATGGTCTTCCATTTTTTCCATCGATTTCATTGCTGTTTCTCTTTGTACAAAATCTCAGCAAACCTTCATAAAATTAAGCACACTCTTTACATAATTAGCATATTATATTAGTTGAATCATCAAATTAAAAAATATAATTCACAAAAATAAAATAAAATACTAAAGTCTAATTGAAGTTTTTGTACTTAATTTCAGTTAATAACTCATTAAAATAATTTTATTTAACTCTTCTTTTGTTCAGAAATAGTTTTCAAATATAAAAATTTAAATTGAATGCTAAAACGTACATGTGTTGTGAATAAAATTATTTTATTTTTAAAAATAAATACTTCATTGGTCTCATAATTATTATTATATTTATAAAAACGTTAATGTCTTAAATATATTGTGTCTCTTTTACGTTTTACACACAAATATCCATTATTTTCTTAAAATAATTTAATCAACATAAAGAAGGATGAAATGTGATTTAGTGGTTAATTTGTGTAATACATGTTTACATTTTTTAAAAGAAGAAAGTATATATTAATGAAGCAAGTACAGGTTACGTAGTTAAAACTTTTTGGATAAGGATAAAGCTTCACCTAACACAATTTAGATTAAAGACCCAACAAATCGAACAACCACTACGATACAAAAAATATTATACAACGTTTTGCAATAGTACATGAACAGTAAATACTTATAATATGAGACAAAGACGATATGTCATCAAATTCACATGGTAGCAATAAATGAAATAAATTAACCAATAATATGGTTTAATATTTGATAAACACTCTGTTACCTTAAACTTGTTAAAAATGATACCCAATATATAATTATATATAATTATTTAATGTCATGTTATTTTTTATATTTAATTATTTTAAATTAAATTTTAAAGATATTTGTCTTCCAAATATTGGTACAACAAAACTTCAAAATACAAAATAAAAATAGTTTAATCTTGACCAATTAATCAATATCTCATCTCTTTTTTTTTTCTCTATAAATTCTCTTCACCACCAGTGGAAATTCTATTTAAGACGTGCCAGACATCAAATATAATATTTTTTCATGAAAAATTAAAAATCAGATTCATTACAAGTTTTTCCAAGTTTTCTTCGCCTGCATCATCAGCAGTAATGGATGGATCCAAGTTATACTCCAGCATGCACATTATACCCGAATGTGTTATAGATTTTATATTACGAAATATAAAATTAAATAAAAAAAATTATTCCACAAAAAAATTCACTTATTAGAACTACTAATCTTAGTTTTATGATTAAGTGGTTTTAACACTATTTCCTTTATGAATTGTCAATTACTTTTTTAAAATAAAATATTCTCAAAAAGTCCCTTAAAAAATAATTAGAGGTTTTTTTTTTATTATAATATTTTTCAAAAATTTCATAAATTATAAAATATTATTCCAAAACAAAATAACAACCTCTATTCCACAACCTAGTTGCAAGCATATATATACCTCAATTCCAAGATAGTAATTATCTGAAGAATCTGGAAAAATTGTGCAATTCTAGCATCAAACCCTTCAAACTTTGTTGCTCCACATCCTAATGAAAACAACACTATTTTGGTAGGCTCATTTGCTTTCAAAGGAATGAAATCAATATTCTTCTCATTCAATTGTTGTATCACTTCACTGACTGCAATCAATGCCTAAATATATACAAATTTTTTATCGTGTCAAACTTAATAGAATGTGTTGTTAGATCAACTATTTTAATTAATTAATTACGAATTGACATAATTTATATTATAAATTATTATTAATGTTCAATTACTATCAAGCTTTGTGGATGAATTATTTTTTGGGCTTTGCTTTTGAATGGACCAAAATATCAGATTCTATTTTACTTTTTTTTTAATAGAGGAAAATATAGCTAGTATATATGTTAATAGAATAGAATTGAATACTTGATTACAAGGGTTCTAATAAGTGTAAACCAAACCATTTAATTTAAGCATGAAAACTTTGTTTATATGATTCGCTAATTCTTTTAATAAAAACCCTTTT
>JBBPBQ010000002.1:55687801-55749128 GCA_037974755.1 Cicer yamashitae | reverse complement strand
AAAAAAAAAAAAAAAAAAGAGAAAAAAACAACAAACAATTACAATTTTTCAACTCGTGGAATACATGTGAAGGCAATTATGGTAATTGTATTTACTGTAAAAAATTAACAAGACTTGGCGATGATAATGATATGATAAGTTTTTATATGATACGATACTCAATGTTTCATTGGATTATCTTTCTATGTTTGAATGAATAACTCATTGAATATTTGTTTAAATTTATCAACTCAGCATTTATTATAATTATGGTAATAGTACTCTTCAGAAGTTATGGCTTGGTGCCTCTTTGGAAAATGAAGTAGCGTACGGGTACGTATTTGACTAAGAAAAAGTGAAAGTGTTGGAGTTAAAATAAATTTTTTAGTTAATAAAAAAGAATTAGGTTGAACTGAAACTTTTATTAAATAGTGAGTTTTTGTTTAACTCAATGGCTCGAATCCCATATAAAGTGAAAACACTCTTTGTAACCAAAAAAATTATATAAAGAAAAGGTACAGTTTCTATTTTATAAGCAAAGTATTACAAGGAACACAAAATGTAATCCAAGTATTACAATGAACACAAATTGTAGTCCAATCCATATCCTTATTTTAGAAACACAACACCACACCAAACAATTAGCAAGATACATGACAATGATCACATCATAAGTACATTAATTAAAAACACACATACATTATTTATTTATTTATTTATTCCCCACCATGCATAGAGAGAACTTGCAACATATATGCATTTGTCATTTATTTCATTGGAGACCAACGAAAAGGGGAAGTGATAGCTTCAATAAATGGTCTTCCCTTTTTTTCCATCGATTTCATTTTCAAACGCAGCTGTTTCTCCTTGTACAAAATCTCAGCCAACCTTCATAAATTAAACACATTCTTTACATAATCAGCATATTCTATTAATTGAATCATTTAAAAAATATAATTCGCCAACAAAAATAAAAAATATATATATAAAATACTAAAGTGTAATTAAAGTTTTTATACTTAATTTCAGTTAATAACTCATTAAGATAATTGTATTTAATTCTTCTTTTTTTCTGAAATAGTTATCAAATATAAAAATTTAAATTAAATACTACAACGAACATATGTTGCGAATAAAATTATTTTATTTCTAAAAATAAATATTTCGCCCATTATTTTCTTAAAATAATTTAATCAATATAAAAAGGATGAAATGTGATTTGGTGTCTAATTTGTGTAAAACATGTTTACATTTTTTAAAAGAAGAAAGTATATATTAAAGAAGGAAGTACAGGTTGCGTAGTTAAAACTTTTTTGGATAAGAACAAAGCTTCACCTAAGACAATTTAGATTAAAGAGCCAACAAATCCAACAACCACTACCATACAAAAAAAAATGACACATTAACAACGTTTTGCAATATACATGAACACAAGGTCTTGTCATATCAAAATTAAGACAGCAACTAGATTGTGAAAGTTTTATGAGCACCATTTAAAAAAATAGTACTATAAGTACTATTTTAATTTATTAGATGTATTTATGTATTTTTTAAATATATTTTTTTATTAATTTTTTTTGGAATATAAAAAGTCAAGTTTAACACATTTAAATATAAATATTATTTTATAAACATTAATACAAAAAACGAACACATTATTTATCTTATCATCTTTTTTTAATAAAAAAATAAATTAAATACTTATAATAAGAGACGAAAATAAATGTTATCAAATTCACATGGTTGCAATAAATGAAATAAGTTAACAAATAAAAATACCTTAAACATTTGTTAGAAGTGATACCTAATATATAATTATTTAATATCGTGTTATTTTTTACATTTAACTATTTTGAGTTAAATTTAAGTTTTCAAAAAAAAAATTCAAAATACCATTATTTAACAAAACTTCAAGATCCCAAAAAAAATTAATTAACTTAATCTTGAATTAATCAATATACTCATCTCTTTTTTTCTCATAAATTCTCTCCACCGAAAGTTATTATATATAAAGCGTATCATTCATTAAATATAAATATATTTCTAAGAGGAGATTATTCAAATTCATATTGTGATAGTCTAGATAGTCTACTCTGTAATATCCAAGAATGGAAAAAACAGGAAAGCATATAAATGTTAAAATGCACATACCTTTTAAGAGCCTCAGCATTTGTGCCCTCATTTGGTTTTTCATATGGAACAAAAGAAGTTGTATTCACTTTCTTAACATTTTGCAATAACAAGTTTTCTCCTGCAATTACAAGTTTTTCCAAGTTTTCTTCGCCAGCATCATCAACAATTATGGATGGATCCAAGTTATACTCCTGCATGCACAGTAATGTGTTATAGATTTCATATTACGAAATATTAAATTAAATAATAAAATTTATTCCAAAACAAATTCCCTAATCAGAACTAATAATCTTAACTTTATGATTAAGTGATTTTTGCATCTTTTTATAATTAAAAAGTGATTTTTTTTTAACAAATTAAAAATGGATTTTATAATTATGAAAAGTAATATACATTTAAAAATTTAATGTAAATTAAAAGTTATGATTTTTAATTATAATTGTGAAAACACTATTTCCTTTATAAATTGTCAATTAATTTTTTAAAATAAAATTTTCTCAAAAAGTCCTTTCTAAAAAATTTCATAAATTATAAAATATTATTTCACAAGTAAATTTTCCAAAACAAAATAATAAAAGCTCTATTCCACAACCTAGGTGCAACCATATACCTCAATTCGAAGGTAGTAATTATCTGAAGAGTCTGGAAATATTGATGAAAGATGATATTGGTTCATGTCTCCAGCAGCACCAGAAAGACCTAAAAGTAAAAGTTTTGTCCAAAGTGTTGCTGGAAAAAATTGTGCAATTCTAGCATCAATCCCTTGATCAATCTTTGTTTCTCCACATCCTAATGACAACAACACTATTTTGGTTGGCTCATTTGCCTTCAAAGGAATGAAATCAACATTCTTCTCTTCCAATTGTTGTATTACTTCACTCACTGCAACCAATGCCTGAATATACACAATTTTTTATTGTGTGAAAATTAATAGAATATGTTGTTAGATTAACTATTTTAATTTATTATGAATTGACATAGTTTATTATTATTATTATTATTATTATTATTATTATTATTATTATTATTATTATTATTATTATTATTATTATTATTATTATAATGTTCGATTATTAAATAGCTAACTCACCGGACTAGATGCAGCCACAGCACCATCAACCAAATTGAATTCATTATCACCATCCTTATAGTAAATGGGTGGTAGTTGAGTTGGTGCAGCTGAAGTCCCAAGGCATATTTCTGACAATTTTATATCTATGCTGGGAACTTCCTTCACCTTCATTATGCATAAATAAAGTTTCATAAACAATTAATATATGGAAAATAATTAATAGAATTAGTTATGGTATTAAAAAAAATAAGTACTACTTATTTGAGCCGCATTAATTATAAGTGTTTAATTTTCTTAGTATGTATGTGGAATAAAGTAACTATTATATACTATATCATTGATAAATCACTTCTCATTATATGTTCTACAATAATTGATATATATGTACGAAAATAAAATTGTTGTAAAATAAAGTAATTAATATTTTTAATTTTCAAGGTGAAATTAATTATAATTTTTAAATGGTAACATCTGATTAATATTTCATGTATCTCTAATCAATTATCTTCTACTTTATATATATATATATATATATATTATTTTTATTTTTTGTAAAATGAATACAATATATGTCAATTATTGTGGGAGGGTGTGTAAGTTATCCTACCAAACAAAAGTTATTAGAGTATGTTAATTGCAAATATATATTTTTAGTTATAAAAAGAAATGGTGACCTTAAAGCTTGAGAACAAAATTGGGTGGACTTTCTTGATATCGAATGTTGGGATTACAACATTTGTCAATGTCTCATGCAATCTTATATCTCCCAATAGCTCGCGTGCTTTACTATGTAAGAACTCACCATCATACTTCGGACGTGTGGAATTTACATTCCAATCACTGCAATCATTTTTAACAGCAAAATAAATAATAAATATAGAAAAAACCAATTAAACACCTATTAAATCTTCAAAAGAGCTCAACTCACTCTACATGTGTTTGCAACTATACCCTCTAATTATTATTCATTGCATTTCTCTCAAGGTAAAAGAAGTTTAAAACAAGTTTTAATTTGTGACTTTTTTTAACTATATATATGAGGTTTATAAAAAAATTAATGAAAAATAAGTTTTTATTTGTAAGTCAAAATTCAAAGTTTTAGTAATCTTAACCTTAGTCCATTTATGTTTCAACTCAATATCTTATACTTTATATTTATGGTGATGATGAATACATAAATATTTAAAAAATAATAATTTATTAAAATTATTATTTTTTCTTGTTCTTTTATATATATATATTTTTTTACACTAACAGGGTAAATATTTTTTATATTGTCAATCTCAATCGTCGAATCATTAAAAAAATTTAACTTTTATAATAATTACATAATTTACACTTATCAAACTAACCATTAAATGTTCGACGGAGGGAGTATATAAAACTTGGAACTTTAACTAGGATGAGAGTAAAATAAATTTAATTGCCAATAGTAAATGAATGACATAAAATTTCATGATTTTTAGAATTCTTTTTAAAAGTAATCATATTATTTTTACTTATATTTTATTTAATAATAATAAATTTTTGTTTCATAGTATACGAAATACCTAGCAGAAGTTTGATTGAATATAGAAGGACCATATGTAATATAGAAGTTAAAGATTTCAAGAGGAGTAAGTGCAGGACGAGAAGGGTCCTTCGGGTTAGGAGCAGCGAGCATTCCAGCAATGAGTCCTCCAGTACTAGTCCCTGCTATCACATCAAAATAATCTGCCAGTGCTGCTTTTTCATCTTTTGCCACAATCTTATAAATAAACCAAATAATATGTTAATACCATTTAATTAGGATTTTATATCCATCAAATCCTCAAATTAATAGTTTATATAAAATATCTTGACCATACAACCATAGATGAATGGTCAAAATTAAAAGAAAAAGTCATGTGTTTATTATAAAACTCAACTCATTTGATATGCTCTATTATATTTTTATATGTATATGAATAGTCATAGACCTGAAGAGCCTTTTCCAAGTTGTTGAGAACTATAGTTGGAATAATGCCCTTAATACCACCACCATCAATGCTTAGAATGCTTATTGTATTTCCATAGGAAGGAGGTGGTAGCTTTGTATTCAATCCACCAATCACTTGACTACCAAAAACAAACACAAATAAAAGGAAATTTAAAGCACCCATTATATATATTGTCTCTTAATGCTAATTCAAAAGATAACACAATTTGAAGGGCTTGCATTTTTTCTTCCAAATGGGATGGGTATTTATAGGCATATATCCATGATGAAAATATCAAAATTAAACAATGACCCCCAATTTTTTTACAAATGCTAATTATTGCCATTGAATAATTAATAAATGATCCATGGCCGGAACAATTATTTAAGATCCACTTATTAGGTCCAATTGGCCTTATACAAAGTAATATTTCTCTTCTCACTTTAATTTTTACGATGTAGAGTCATTGACTACATGAGCAATTATGTGATTAATTATTCTGTTTAATAATTTAATTTAAATGATGAATTTCATTAATCCACCATTGATTATTAATATAATATATTAATGATCAAACACACAAATATTTTTATATATTCAAAATTTGTAGCTATATAATATAGTCATCCATATTTACTCATATTTTTTAAAAGTTTATTATACATTCATTTGACATTATTTTTGAAGTATCAATTAGTTTTAAAATTTTATAAAAATTTGTGAAGTTAATCTACTCAAGAAAAACTTTTAATTTGACGGTTGGATTAATGAAATTCATTTTTTACATTGAATTATTACATAGTTACGTACTTCTGGAGTCGACGAATCTTCATCTTAATTTAACATAATTTCACTTAATAAATTATATTAAAATAAATGACTCTTATTAAAATGTAATAACGATATAGATTTATTGATATGACTCATTTAATTAAAAAAAATAGAGATTGAATTGAAGTGATTAAATATTTGTCAAATATTAATATTAAAAAAATACATATAATTAAATGATGTGTAAATCATATGCCACTTAAACGGAAGTGAATTGTCTCCGTGAGAATCACTCTGGGTTAATCTTGGCCTTCAAAAAGTAGTAATATGATTTCTTTTTTATATATATAATATAATTTTAAAAAAAAAGGAGATGTAGTGTTAATAGTATAGATTATAACTGAATAAAAAAATATGTGAAGTCTTTTTTATTTTAAAAAATAGACTAAATTTCACAATAATTAATTTACACATTGAAATTTTGAGTATAGAAAGTGGACAATGTGAAGGCTAGAATTGCAAGAATCTACTCCTCACTATAATACAATGTGCATGTGTTGTATATTAAAATATATCATTAAATAGAACGATGTTATTTTAGATTTTTAGGAATACATTATATAGGAAGAGGACAATGTCACTATTGTCATTATCTCAAACCAAAATAAGACAATGATATCATAACATCAAGATAGCAAGTTTATTATTTTTTAAGGGAGACCAATTTAACCAGGGCTGCCCAAAAATTATCAATTAGTATAGTCTAAAATATATTTTAATATATTTTTATTTATATATCTTTTTTTTATATAAAAATTTGAATTTTTTCTTTGGATATAATTGTTTATAAAAAATTGATGGTTCAATAATAAAAGAAAAAAAAAATGAGAAACCCATGACTTCCCTAGGCATGTTTTCTGTTTTTCATGTTGTTTTAGAATTGTTTAATATCATCAAGACTCAATTCTTTTTTAAAGCCAAAATGAGAATGAATATGTTAAAGAGTGATGTTATTGAAATATAAAATATGACACAAATAAAATATTTTGATATTTTCATGAAACACATAACATGATCTTCTAATGTATTTTATATGATATTATGTTTGTATTATATTTTGTATTCTAATTAATAACATTACTCTATATTAAACCAATCTCATGCAAAAACAATGTCAAGACACAACCAGAATATTTAACAACTAGGACAATAACAATAACTTCACACGTTTAGAAATCCTTTATCCCGTTCCTAATTGACTTTTTTTTTCTTTCAAAATATTATACTACAAATGCATGATATAATTCACATAATTATGCTGGTACTTCAAAAATATCAGCAGCACCCTAGTAAATTTATTGAATACAATAAAAAACAAAAATAAAAATTTGAGGGACTACAGTAAACAAGTATGAACAATACTACTTTATTAAAAACCTTACTTGAAGGGGCAAAATTAAGATGAAGAGAAAAATAGTGTAGCTTAATAAAACAGTTTAATTAAAGCGGTAGAAATGAAAATTATGCCGATTGTGGTGAAAATCATTTTAAATACAACCTGGCGACAAATCTCACTAAATCAAACATCAAATATAAAAATCAATGTTGGTAAATTTATTAGCACATGTGTTGCCTTCCATGTGAATACAAGACATGAAGAATTGTATTTTTCTTTAAGACTCAACTTTTTAAGTTATAGGTTTTAGATTTTGCTTTCGAGGATGTAAATTGTGGGAACACCCTTTTGATTTTTAAACTAGTTGAGGGTGGATTGTTGGAAAAATACGAATTTCCTTCTCTCTCTTTCTCTCCCACTCCAACTTTTTTTTTTCAATTTCATTATAGATTTTATTGTGAAATAGTGATGTTAATTATTTGCGAGGAACATTTTTAGGATTTTGATATAAAGTATGAATTCTCAAAAAAAAAATAGAGATGTGTCAAATATTTAAAAAATTAATTTATTCAATGTTTCTGAAATATTCACGAATGTGTATTATATATAAAAATTAAAGAAATAAAGAAAATGAAACAATATATTTGAACATCAATTGAGACGTACATGATCTACTGTAAGATGTTATTACTCTTAAATTTGAAAAATTATCTATTGATGAACGAGACTTTAAAACTATACTTTTTTATAGATGACACAAATTAAAGTGTTTTTAAATTGTTAGTCATCAAATAAAATCAATATTTATTTAAATTTTTTTAATGATATTTATTGATATCCTAACACACAATTTATAATATATTATAAAAAATATGAAAAATGATTATAATTATATATTTATGAAAAATGATTAATACATCTTTCTTTATAATATTCTAGATGTATATAATTTTTCTAATAAAAAATTTGTTAACGTATTAAAATTATATCGTTTCTTAAATTTCACGTATCCGTATCTGTATCGTATAGTACCGCAATTACATATCCAAACTTCATAAATTACGAGAGTTTGTAAAGAAGAAGATTAACTAATACTCTCGTAGAAGTGATGACCAATGTGCTCAAAAAGAGCAAATGTGTGAGGAGGTGGGAGTAGATAAGAAAATAATCGAATGTGGTGAGTTTATAATAGATTTAATGACCTTTATTATCCTATGGTAGAAAATTCTTGTGTACTGTGTATACAACTTAAATGGATTATGCACCGTAGTATTAGCCCATAATTCTATCATAAAATATAGGGTTATTTAATATAAAACAGCGAATTTTAGTTTTAGTATTTTGAATTTTATTTTCTAAACTTCATCCCACTATTTGAGATTCTTTTGATTTCAATCCTTCAATTGGACATGTGAATCATAACTTGTTAACGTGGACACGTTCTCATGGTGTGAAACAGTGACATTGCATGTCCAATAGAGATATGGCATCACGTAACACCAAGAGCATCTCCAACGGGAGTAAAATTAACTTCATGTAACCGTGAGTTTTTTGAGAGTTTACGGTTGGAAGTGTGTCAAGTTGTAATCACGGTTCTCTTAGGAAGGAACGGTACTTTCATATAACCGTTATCTTTTTTATTAATTTATTAATAATAATAAATTTATATTTGTTACCTTTTTTATTATTTTATTAATAACAACAAATTTATGACCGTTACCCTATTATTATTTACTTTTATCATTTTTAATTATTTATGTCATGTATTTTAACATTTCATTTTTATTATTGTTATAAAAAATTTAAGTTCAATTTTATTTTAAATTTAAATTAAAATAATGTATAATAATATTAATTGAAATATTTAAATTAATATTTTAAGTTGTAAAAAAATTAAATATAATTAAAATATTAATATATAAATTAAAGTTGTGGGACCTAATATGGTTTTGTTTGTGGTACCCTATTTAATGAACACAGTTTGAGTTCACCGTTGAAATTAAAAAATGAATGAGTTGTTTAGAGATAATGTGGCATTTAATGAACTCATATTGAGTTCAGACCGCTGTAGATGCTCTAAGTTGCTAGATGAACATCCAAATGGTATCTGCCATGTGGAAGGAAATAAATTGAAAATAAAATATAATTATAATAATAAAAAACAAATAAAAAACTAAAAATTTCAGTGATAAAAACAGAAAAGCAAAAAGAAAAAACTTTAATTTTAGTTTTTAACTTAACAGCCGTATATGCAAGTGTTCCATTACATAGAATAGCATAATTTTTGTCTATTTTTTTTCTATAATAAAAGTTATTTTAAAATTATTTATTTATCCCTATTATTAATATAATTCATAAAATATTATCTCATCTTAAAATTTATTAGTACATAATTTTTTTTTGTAATTTATCACTAAAAAGTTCATACAATACATATTAAAAACAAAAAGAAAATAATTTAAAGATAACTTTTATTATAGAGAAAGATAAAAAAATAAAAAAAAAAAAAATCTATTATTTTATCGTGATAGAACTCTTACATGTATTTCAATTGAAGTTGGAAACTAAAATTAACTTTTGTTTTGTCTTTTGTCTTTTGGTTTTTGGTTATTTTCTCGGTAATTTATACTTTTTTTGTTTTTATCTCTATAATTGTATTTTGTTTTTATTTTCTTCTCTATCAAGTGGTAGATATCATTTCAAAATGACAACTCAGGTCCATGTGGTAAAAAAACATGTGACGTGTCAAAGGAACATGCCACATCATAGGATCGTGTTTGTGTTAGCAAGTGATGAGTTACATGTACAATTAAAAGACTGAAACTAAAAAAACTTCAAATGATGGGAATGAAATTTGAAAATATGAAAATTAAATGATTAAAACCAAAATTTGCTCGAATGACAATGATAAAAACCATAAATACAAAAATCATAAATAAGCCTATATAAAAATTTTACTTTTTGTTGTTAAATTTTTTTAAAGTTGGAAGTAATTTGTTGTCATATTCTTCCAACCGGTTCTTATCTAGAGAATATTATTTTATTTTATTTTTATGATAAAGGAGAAAATTATGTTATTGTTCATATCTGTATATTGTCATTTAGCTTAAGGTACTTCTAAAATTATGAAATTTCAGTTTTAATAACAACATTAATATCATTAAAAAAATTAATAATACCGGTATGTGCATTTTTTTTTTTTACTAAAAATAGAGTATTTATCTATTTAGACATATAGAAATTATATCGATATAAATTAAATGTCATTAAAATTGAAAAAATATAAATATGTAAAGAAATTTACATTTTCTAGATTAATAAAATAAAATGATCAAATATTTACAATATAACGAAATTGAAGTGTTTGAAGTCTTTATGTTTAAAGAGCTGCAACGTAGATGTCACATTCATTAATTGAATTTATATTAGATTGAAGTTGATCTTTTAATTTAAAATAAACAACAGAAAATTAAAACCACGTCGTACCAATATATATATATATATATAAATCACTTATTTAGATATTAAAAAAAGAAAAAAAAATGATGAAGAAGAATAATTCAAAACAAAATTTAACACTTAATCATCTTTTTAAATGAAGAAAAGAAAAGAGGACAAAATAAGGCATCATGTGAATGAGAGCAGCGGCGATGGTTTTTTATTCTTAGTTTTTTTAACTTAATTATTGTCACATGTTTTTTTGACTTAATATTAGTACACGAATAATTTTAACGTGGCACTTTTTAAGAATGTATTTAAAATGATGAACGTTGAGTGGAGTCAGTTCACATGTTCTTATTAAGTTGATAGAGACATTTTATAAACACATTTTTCAGGCATGACTTTCTATAAACCTAAAGTAGTCAAAATAATTCATTAGATTGTGTGATTTGGTTTGTGACAAAATTTAATTAAAAATAAATTAATTGTATTGTGAATTTGATTTTAATTAAAATTAAATTAATAAAAAATAATTTATATTTGGATTTTTCAAAAATTAATTCTTTTTGTCAGACTTAATTGAAAATTACCAACTAAAATAAACATCAATTACAATAACAAGAGAAAAATTACAAAAAAACTCTCAAATTTTAACGTTGAAAGTAAAATTTAAGTATTTTATTTTTACAAGAAAAACCAGAGTAGGGTTAAAAACTACAAATCGTCTAAAAAAATATATAAGTACATTATATAAAATAAGAATACAATTATTGTCTTTATAATAAGACTTGAGAAAAACAATAATAGAACACCTTATTTTCTACAAAAAGAAAGTTAATATAACAAATTAATTCAAAAGATAAGACAAACTACTGAGAAAAATATAGTAGAATATTAAGCTAAGGGATAAGAACAACGTCAGCTAAAACAGAATCACAGGGGAATAGAATATAAATTTAATTCTATTATTTATTTTTGGTGAAAAATAAGTTTTATTTATTTATATTAAAATAAAAATAGTATAATCAAATTTAAAGATTAAGAAAACAAAAAAAAAATATGTTAACAATACACATTTAAATTTTAAAATAACAAAAATAAAATTTTAATCTTAACAACCAAACTAATGTCTTCAAGAATAATGTGAGATTTATTGTTTTTAATTTTACTTATCTTCGAAAAAATTAGTTGTGGGTGTTGACTCACATTGACTACAGTGGTTTATGACATGACCAACTCAATTATATGTTAACAAATCACAAATCACCAATAGATGTTAGATTTGGTGATAACCTTCGTAAACTTTTATTATAAATACTCTAGCAATAAAACAAGTGTAACCACCGCTCCAAGATAAAAACAAAAAATGCCACATTAAAATAATAAATAAACAAACATCACATTTATAGGAGAAAATTATAGATAAAATATGAAGAAGACAAAAAACTAAATTTGTAATAAAATAAAATTCTAGTTCCATTGTTTTGAAATCGGTTTAATACAATGAGTTATATTATTTAATTCCACTTATACCTTTATTTAAAAAAAATTAACAAGCCTTTATTTAAAAATTACTATTATAAAGAAGTAGAACAATAGACACTGCCAGTCAAAAAAATATATCTACAACTGAAATTTTCTATTTCAAAAATTTTCTACAATTTCCTATTTTTATATATAATAAAAAATCTCTTTAAATATATTAGAGATGAAGAGTATAGGTAGCAGATAACTCTACTCACTATTGTGAGTTTTTTCGGTTTTACCGACAATTCTTTTGCTGAGTATAATTTAACCAAAAAATGGTCCATTTTTTTACCAGTTTCATTATAACTATAGATATATATTATTAAATTTCAGCCGGTTTAGATGCATTTATATTCCTTATAATTATACAGTGTATCATCCCCCACTCAATTTATTTTTCTTCTTCTTCTACACCGTCTCTTTCACCATTTTTGCCCCTTTTAATCTTCTTCTTCTTCTACACTTACTAATCACTTGGTTAGTTCTGTAATACTAACTAATTTTTCTAGTTTATTACAAGTATTTTTATAAAAAACTAACTATTATTTTTATTTTATGTAGAATTCACTTTTACTTATTTTGTTAATTAAGTAAATAACAAAATTATTATTTTTATTTATTCTTACAAAATACATAAAAGTTGGTTAAACATTTCACTATTATATTTAACAAATCAAAATAAACACACACACATATATATATATAAATCATAATCAATATTCAACTTTATTTTTGTATATTTTGAACAAATGACAATTTTTATTTATTTTATTTACTTTTTTGGTTAAATAATATTTTTATTCATTTTAACAATATAAAAAACAATCGAGCATCATACTATATATTGGGTTTTATATTAAATAAACAATCAAATTGATAACTATTGAAGTAAAAATCTTTTTGAAATGTGTTTTAATGACATAAAATCTTATGAAATAAATGTTAAGTTTTTTAAATGGTGATATACTAATATTTGCATTTGAGTCTTTGTTGAAAGAACAGAAGTAGTAAAGCTTGGAGCCACTCACATAAACAAGTGTGTTAAATCAACTCAACAATGAAAGAGGATGAGGAGCCTAATTCATTAAATATGATTATCCTCAAGTCGAGGATGATAATCGCAATATGTTGCATCTCAATTACACATAAAATCTATTGGAAGAAGTAAAAAAAAAAACTATGGATCAAGATGTGTCTATATGAAAATTAGAGGATGAAGAATCCAGATCCGATGATGAATATTTTTCACAATCTTATATCCGAGGATAAACCCGAGGATGGCCATTCACCACAATCTCAGGTCCGATGATGAGTATTCTTCACAATTTCATATCGGAGGATAAATATTTATCAAAATTTTCATCTCACAAATATTGAAAAAGTAATTTTCATAAAATTACAAAAGGACAAAAGTTGACAAGTTGTTCACACTACTCAAGGTTTACCAAAAGTAAACATAGAAGTGACATCACATCAATCACGTACTCATATGTGAAAGATAAGAACTTTCATCCTCGCACCTGATGATGGACTCTATAAAAAGTTATCCTCTTGAATATAAAAATGAGGTCTTGTGTGAACAGTGCAAAAGCACTAGGTTAACATTCTTCAAATTTATATAAAAGCCTTTGAAGTAAGACAAGTACATCAATCGTGATTTTTAAGGTATTGGAAACAAGAAGGAATCTTCTCATCAACAATAGATAAAGAGGATAATAAGAATCTCTTTTACAAATCATATTCTAGAAGGTAAAAAAAGTGGCAACATGTTTACACAAAATTCCAACAGTCACATATTGGAAAGAAAGAAATACAATCATCTCTTAAATACTTATGATCATCCATGAACATCCTTAGAACCAGTTACATCATATGATGAATACAGTCTCAAGATGAGGTTATACGTAGAGGATATCCTCATAACAAATTTGACACATAAAGAAAAGTATAAAGGTACAAAAAGGTGAAGTACATGACATGAATGACACACTAGTCAAAATGGTTGGAAAAAGGAAAGAAAAAAGTAACAATCAGGTCAAGACTTAATAAAATAGAAACTTCATCCTTGTACTTAAATCAGATATGAGGACAGACGTAGAGGATAAGCAACACTTACGAGAGGATGAAATTATAACCTCTATGTTAGAGGATAAACAACAATGAAAGAGAAGATGAATCTATGTCAGAGAATAAAACAGTAATGAAAGAGATAATGAATCTACATCAAAGGATAAACAATCATGAAGAGATGATGAATCCCCGCAAGAGGATAACGAATGCAGAAGAGATGATGAACTTATGTTATCTATTTATCCTCACACATGGGAAAAAAGAGTAGAAATACCAAAGTACAAAAAGTGTTGTCTTTGACTTATGAGGCACGACACTATAGGTGTTGGGAAAAGAAAAAGCCAAAAAGGACAGGTCATATCAGAATTAATGAAAGCCTCATCCTCCTGCAAACTGGATCCGAGGATAGACGGCAACACTCATCCTCTCAGCATACTTAGCAAGAGGATAAAGGCTAAATGACAGTTTTGCAAATAAAGACAAGTCCAAGGAATCTTAGCAAAGTTTTCGACAATTATATTTTGCCAACTCATATGTTTGAAGCTCCAAAGGCAATTATAAATAGAGAAATATTAATCTTCAAACATCAAGAGAATCATCTAGAAGAAAACATCTAAGTTATTCAAGTTTATCATCATTTTCTTCATCCCACACACTCTTCCAAACTTAAACATATCTGATGATCATTTTTATTGAATGTGTTATATACAACTTCACATCACTATCTTATCTTAGAAAGTTATAATTTGATCCCAAACAAATCAAACACATTACTGCTTGTATATCCTCAAGTTGATATGAACTTGAGTTATTTTGTAAGTCTGTCGAGGGTAGTAAAAATTCGAGGCTAGTAAAAATACAGTTTTGTAAGATTGGTGAGACTAAGAAAATACATAGTTGAAAAGGTGTCGATCAGAGGACGAGTTTCTGAGCACTAGTGAAAATCTCACAAAGCTGTGAGGACTGGAGTAGCCTATATTAGGTGAACCAATATAAATTATGTGTGTGAATCTTCTTAAGCTCTACTCTCTTTATATTTATTTTATTCATACCATTAACACACTTATCATACATATTTCAAACTCATACTATTCTTCTTTAGATCATCCTCAATAAGAGGAGGATTATTTTCATCTAACAATCCTCACTCCAAATACAACTTGAGAGGATAATATTATTGTAGGAACTAAATTTTAAAAATGGTCACAATTCAACCTCCCCTTCTCGTGACATTCACTTTTATTTCAATAACATGTTTTATTTTTTTTCGTAAATGAGACGATTAATATATATACAAAAATCTTAAACGACAATTAATTTGAGACGGATAAAATACTATTGAGAGATAGAACAATAGCTTGTGTGTTAATGATTTTTGGAAATGAAAATTTAGAAAACAAAACAAAAGCAATACAATATCATATGTTCACACGAGGCCATTGATATTTGTATGGGATGAGGTTGTTTTTACCAATAGTGGATGAGAGTTGGAAATCCAAATTTTTAAAAATTAAAATTATAAGTGTTAAAAAGGTGAACAAGAGATAAACAAGAATGAGGTTGAAAAATTAGACCGCGTTGTTAAATAAATGAGAGTGTATCAAAAAGTCCTTAATATTTTTAAACTATACTAACTTTTTAAAATTTAATATGTATATATTAACAGTGAAATATTTTTTATACTGTCGATTAATTTTAATTGTCGAATCAGTATAAATTTTTAACTTTTGTAGTAATTATTAAAAAATCATAACTATAAATGATTGTGATATGTTGATAGTGAAAATTTTGTATTGCATATTAATTAAACTAATTTTTTTTAATGTTAACCTTTTTATCAAATTCCATAGAAAAAAACGCTCGTAGCATCTAAATATTGATAAAAATGACAGACATGTCAAATATCTAAATATTGATAAAAATGACAAACATGTCAAATTCGTCCATTTTATTTCTCTCTTCACTGCTTTCTTTCTTTAAATATTTTTTTTTTTTATATTTAAATCCCCAAATTAAAAAATCTTAGAACCATAGTACTTAACTTTTTACAACAATGTTTTCTCAGTAGCAGTTATTCGAATTTATGAGCTCAAATCAATGAGTCATTGAGACGTGATGAATGGACATGCGAACGTTGTTCGTCTCTAGTCGTGGAACAAAAGTTGTGGTTGACTAATTAAAAATGCAACATGAAGGACAACAATGAAACTTAAACATAGCTTAAAAATTTATCGTGTAAATAGAATGAAACATAAAAGAATGATTCAAAAAATAAATAAATAAATAAAACTTTAATCAATCCAAAAAAAAAAATTCAAACTCAAAGGACCGTTAACATAATTTTGCCTTGTTTTCTACATTTTTATTTAATTACAATATATTAGATTATTAAAAATATTTTTAAAATTATATATATATACACGTGGTTATGTAAATTTTTTAATCCAATATTGACACACACTTGTTAGATTTAGTTCATATACACTAAAATTCAATTACAACCATTATATTATTGTAAAAGTTTATCTTCCATCATATTTTACTTAAAATTCATATAAACAATGTTTTGTAAAAATAGTTTGAGTTTAATCATACCTACCTTAAAAATCTTCAAGAAATTTAAAAACATCATAAAAATCAAAAAGGTGAGAGATGCATCGATGGTGTTAAAGAATTTTGCACTTAATTTCAATGAAAATCATCGGTTAGTGTATATTTTGAAATTATGATTACAAGATAAATTAATTAAACTAAAATGGAATTTATATAAGTATGGCCCAAAATTGATTCTTGTTGCATATAATACAATTTTACACGTTTGAATATATTTGAGTATAATTGATTTTATCTATGAAACTAATTACAATTAAAAGTTAGAATTTGTTGCATATAATTTCATACATGATTGTTATTTTTGAGTTTCGAAAAACTGTTTAAAATCACAATTTATGCCACCGAAGATATTAATGGGTTGAGTCGCGGACTAGGTCGCTCTCTTTAAGACGTTTCGCGGCACTGCCCAAATTGTGCAAGGCAGACTATCAACCACGAAGTCCCCAGGATAAAACAGCCCAGATTCACTGTATCGGAGTTCCACTGCACCGTAGAAAACCGTTCTAGAATTACACCCTCAATATGGCAGTTAAAGCCACTCTCAATATGACAATAAAGTCATTCGCAATACGGCACAAAAACCGCTCTAAAAACGAAGGGACTACGGCATAACAACCGCTCTAAAACCGAAGGGACTACGGCATAATAACCGTTCTAAAACCGAAGGGACTACAACATAATAACCGTTCTAAAACCGAAGGGACTACGGCATAATAACCGTTCTAAAACCGAAAGGGACTGCGACATAATAACCGCTTTAAAACCGAAAGGGACTACGGCATAATAACCGCTCTAAAACCGAAAGGGACTGCGGCATAATAACCGCTCTAAAAACCAAAAGGGACTGCGGCATAATAACCGCTCTAAAACCGAAAGGGACAGAAAGAAAGGGGAGAAGTGGCTCGAAAATAGGCGAGCAGAATAAAAGAGGGAGAAAAGAGAAAGTTGGGAAAAGCATCCAACTTTGGTGTGCTTTTCACAATAGATTGAAACTCATTATATAGTGATGGAAGCAAACTCACAATTGATTTCTAATCAATGTGGGACTTTAGCATACTCAAAATAGGAGAGTTTTCCAATGTGGGAGTTCAAAAAAATTTCTTTCCAATGTGGGACTTAAATTTTAAAAAACATGTTTCTTTCCACTTGAATTTACAAAAACAAATTCTTTCCAATGTGGGACTTCAACAATTTGTTTTTAAATTCACACAATATGTTCCAACAATCCCCCACTTGAATTTAAAAGAATGTTTCTGAAATAGCGTCAAACGCTTCTATAAGATCGTGCATAAACAAAGGTGTCGCTTGACTTGAACCTTTGCATAGTAAGTAAAATTCAGATTCAACAAGAGTGACTCGTAGTCTTTAACTCTATCTCTGACATCAAACCCACACACAACCTTTTCATTGGGTGTATTCTCAAAAGCCCGTGCATTAATGGCCCTGCACGTGTATCCAAGTATAGTGAACGCTCTAGGAATTCTGCCTCAAAATTCCCTAGGAAGCGGCCCCACTTCCACATTCACATAGGTGAGTCTATCAAGAGTACTCCTGTAGCTAGGTACTCCCTCCACATAGAGTATAGATTTCATTAAGAGTTTCTATTACCTCATCCTATTATCGCTTCAGGAATCATGCTTCTCTGATTTATAATAGCATGTTCATCTCATATCACTTCACAACTTGTTATTACCCATTGAACCTAATTCTTGGGATCTCCAGTCTTTTAGGTCGAGTTACCATCATGAGTGACTCTATAGGCATTAGTCCCATCCTTTTGGATGTATTTAGGACTTTCTCGCTAGCTAACCCTTTCGTCAAAGGATCTTCTAGATTCTCATCAGTGCGTTCATGATCCACTATATCAACTCCTTTAGAAAGTAAATCTCTAACAGCGTTAAGCTTACGACGAATTTGTCGTCTCTTATCGTTGTAATAACGATTCTCAATCTTTGCAATAGCCGCGGTACTATCGCAGTGGATCAACACATCTGTCATAGGTTTTTCCCATAAAGGGATCTCAACTAGCAAGCATCTCAACCAGCTCGCTTCTTCACTAGTATTAGCTAGTGCTATCATTTCAGACTCGATAGTGGACTGAGCCAATATCATCTGTTCTTCGATTTCCAAGATACAACACCACCGACTATACTGAAAATATAGTCACTAGTTGCTTTGGAGTCATCTGATAAAGAGTTCTAGTCAGCGTCACTGTATCTTTTAAGGATGGCAGGAAATCTTCGATAATGTAATCCGAGACTCATGGTCCTTTTTAGGTATCTCATGACTCTTTCCATAGTGTGCCAATGCTCCATATTAGGTCTACTAGTAAACCTGCACAACAATCCCACGACATAGGCAATGTCGGGTCTAGTACAATCAGTGGCATACCTGAGGCTGCCAATGATGCTCGCATATTCAGTTTGTCTAACACCTTCACCAGTGTTCTTGAAAAGTTTCACACTTGGATCATATGGTGTGCAAGCAGGTTTACAGTCAAAGTACTTATATTTCTTTAGGATTGTTTCAACATAGTGAGATTGATCCAAAGAAATTCCATTTTCTGACCTAGTAATCTTGATTTCATGGATTACATTCGTTTCTCCGAGGTCTTTCATATCAAAGTTGTTACACAACAATGATTTCACAATATTTACAACATGAATGTTTGAATCAAATATGAGTAAGTCGTCTACATAGAGACATATGATAGTGCAAATGTCATTTTCAAATTTGTAGTAAATACATTTGTCACTTTCATTCACTTAAAACTCATTCGATATAATCAACTTATCAAACTTTTCATGTCATTTCTAAGGAGCTTATTTAAGACCATACAGAGACTTGTCTAACTTACAAACCTTGTCTTCTTGCCCATGTATTACAAAATCTTCAGGTTGTTCCATATAGATTTCTTCTTCTAGGTCACCATTTTAAAAAACTGTTTTAACATCCATCTGGTGTATCACCAGGTTATGAATAGCCGCAAGTGATATGAGCACCCTAATGGATGTTATTCTAGTGACTGGTGAAAAAGTGTCGAAAAAATCTATATTTTCTCTTTGTCTAAAACCTTTGGCTACAAGGCGTGCCTTGTATTTATCAACAGATCCATCGGGTTTTAGTTTCTTTTCCAAAATCAATTTACAACCTGTTGATTTGCAACCATGAAGCAAGTCTACTAGATGTCAGGTCTTGTTAGACTCTAGAGAATCCATTTCATTGTTTATAGCTTCTTGCCATAAATCTGCATCCAATGATGACAAAGCTTCTTTAAGATTTGCAGGATTCTCTTATAAATTATAGGCCATATATTTAGGTCCATAATCTTTAGCAACTCTTACTCTCTTACTCCTTCGAGTTTCTGTTTCGCCTTGTTTGTTGCCTTCAGTGCTTCTTGTCACAGGAACTTGACTAGGTTCGCTGCCCCCACTATTTCTCGATTTGACAGGGAATTTATTTTCATAGAAGTCAACATCATTTGACTCTATGATCACTTTTGCATTTAGGCCATAAAACCTATACGCTTTGTTCTTTACTGCATACCCAATGAATACACATTCATAGGCTCTACTGGCGAGTTTAATTCGCTTGGGATCGGGCATTTTCACATAAGCCAGACAACCCCAAGTTCGAAAATAAGACAAGTTCAATTGTCTTTTCTTCACTATCTCATAAGGAGATGTTTTGTTTTTAGATTTATAATTTCTATTCAAAACATAGCAAATAAGCAATATATATTTTTCTCACACCAATGAGATGCAGCACTAGAGTTAAGCATACTAGCAACAACCAGTTCAATAAGAGTTCTACTCTTTCTTACAACATTACCATTCACTTCAAGCAATTATGGTGCAATTTTTCCAAGTATAATTCCAAACAATTTATAAAATTCATTAAACAAACTAGAGTCATACTTAGAACCTCTTAATCTTTATACTAAATTGATTTTCAATTTCAGTTACAAAGATCCTTAACATAACATATCAAGCGTTTCACTTTTATTTTTCATTTGATATACAAAAGTATAGTCAGAGCAATCATCAATAAAAGTAATGAAATAACGTTTTTTTATTTCTTGTTAACATCCCATCAAGTTCACCTATATCAAAATGTAATAAATCTAAAGACTTAGATTCTCTAACTACAAATTTATGTGAACTCTTTTTATTTTATTTTTATTTTTTTTTATTATTTTTTTTTATTTTAGCTTAACTACAAAAATCACATTTTTCAAAATTATTCATAGATGACTTTGAAATTAAAAATCACATTTTACAAATGTGTTCACATCACATAGTCTAACATGTCAAAAATTAAAATCATATAACATGTAAGTAGGAGACATTTTATTGATTTCAACATTCAAACAAAAAGAGACATATTAAATTTCAACATTTAAATTAAATATGCCATGAGTGACGTACCTTAATAGATGATCTCATGAGTTATCTTCAGTCTCCACGGATTTGTCACCGGTCATCTGGTACTCTGAGTAGCAGCTCACAACATACTTATTCAGAGCATCTCTAGCAGTATTGCTGGAACTGTATTAGTTATACAGATCATCAGCAAGTCTATTAAGAATATAATTCTTATCATTTTTCTCTCATGGGTTAATTCTCTAGCTTTCTTATCCTTTTCTTTTGCTTCAAATTGAAACAATTTATTGAAATCAGATGCAACAGAACCAAATCCAAATCCAGTAATTTCTTCGGTTGACATGGCAGAACGAAACGTCTTAAAATTGTTATTTTTGAGTTTCGAAAAACTGTTTAAAATCACAATTTATGCCACCGAAGATATTAATGGGTTGAGTCGCGGACTAGGTCGCTCTCTTTAAGACGTTTCGCGGCACTGCCCAAATTGTGCAAGGCAGACTATCAACCACGAAGTCCCCAGGATAAAACAGCCCAGATTCACTGTATCGGAGTTCCACTGCACCGTAGAAAACCGTTCTAGAATTACACCCTCAATATGGCAGTTAAAGCCACTCTCAATATGACAATAAAGTCATTCGCAATACAGCACAAAAACCGCTCTAAAACCGAAGGGACTACGGCATAATAACCGTTCTAAAACCGAAGGGACTACAACATAATAACCGTTCTAAAACCGAAGGGACTACGGCATGATAACCGTTCTAAAACCGAAAGGGACTGCGACATAATAACCGCTCTAAAACCAAAAGGGACTGCGGCATAATAACCGCTCTAAAACCGAAAGGGACTGCGGCATAATAACCGCTCTAAAAACCGAAAGGGACTGAGGCATAATAACCGCTCTAAAACCGAAAGGGACAGAAAGAAAGGGGAGAAGTGGCTCGAAAATAGGCGAGCAGAATAAAAGAGGGAGAAAAGAGAAAGTTGGGAAAAACATCCAACTTTGGTGTGCTTTTCACAATAGATTGAAACTCATTATATAGTGATGGAAGCAAACTCACAATTGATTTCTAATCAATGTGGGACTTTAGCATACTCAAAATAGGAGAGTTTTCCAATGTGGGAGTTCAAAAAAATTTCTTTCCAATGTGGGACTTAAATTTTAAAAAACATGTTTCTTTCCACTTGAATTTACAAAAACAAATTCTTTCCAATGTGGGACTTCAACAATTTTTTTTTTAAATTCACACAATATGTTCCAACAACAATGTTTTGTAAAAATAGTTTGAGTTTAATCATACCTACCTTAAAAATCTTCAAGAAATTTAAAAACATCATAAAAATCAAAAAGGTGAGAGATGCATCGATGGTGTTAAAGAATTTTGCACTTAATTTCAATGAAAATCATCGGTTAGTGTATATTTTGAAATTATGATTACAAGATAAATTAATTAAACTAAAATGGAATTTATATAAGTATGGCCCAAAATTGATTCTTGGTGCATATAATACAATTTTACACGTTTGAATATATTTGAGTATAATTGATTTTATCTATGAAACTAATTACAATTAAAAGTTAGAATTTGTTGCATATAATTTCATACATGATTTTTATACTAAAATTTATTTTTTGATTAAATTTTACATGAATGTATCTAAACAAATAATTTTACATTTTCAATTCATTTTCTTACCGAAACAATTTAACAAAATTAAAGGTGTATTGTTACAATTTTTTTCCCACTAAATAGTTATTTTTAAAAATTTAAGTCTGTTTATTACAATTTTATTTATAAAACAAAAAATCTAAAAATAATCTAAAAATTATTTAAAATGAGAAGTTGTTTTTAATAGCTTCTAAAAAATATAATTTTTTATAACTGATTTGATTTAAAAAATCTATAAACAAAAAAACTCTAAATATACTATAAAAATCATTTAAACAAAAAAAAAACTAGAATAAAATAGTATACACAGTTTGTATTTGTAGGGGTTCCGAAAGTAAGCAACACAAATTGAGAGAAGCGGGAAAACACACGAAACAATTCCCGCTCACACACCTTTTCTCTTTCTCTCTCTATCTCTATACTTATCTTTCCCTAACACACTTCACTCCTCAGTCGCAGACACAAACCCCGTAGATCGGAAATGTCTACGCCGCCGGAATCACTATTCGATTTTAACCTCTTTCTTCAAGAACAATCATGGCATCTCCTATCGTTATTACTCCAGATCGGTCATCCTGTTGATTCTGAGTATCTATCTTCTCGTTGCCGCTTCTTTATCGCTTCGCCAGATTTCGTCCGTTACGTTGCTTCGCTTCCTGATTCTCCTTTATCCGTTAACAGTAACGGACTCTTAACGCCTTCTGCAAATGCCGTTTTTGCAATTGCTAGGTTTTTCTCCTTTCGTTTCCCCGATTCAACTCCGCCTCCTTCCCGAAAACGCAAGTCGTTTTTATCACTCACCGAAGGTACATGAATTTTCTGTTTTATTGAATTAATTCATTAATTTGATTTGATTTTGATTTAATTTATTCAAGATTTTGGTGAAAACAGGTGGAAGAGAACCGAAACGACTTGCAATTGGCGATAAAGTTCCAGAAACTTTCATCAAGGTATTCTGTTTTATTTATTAATACTGTCGATGTGTGCGTTGTGCACCGATGAGTCACAATGTTTTGGTGTTAATTTAACAATTGGATGTTTATGAACTTGATTTAGTTCTAGGTTTTTTTATTGATGGAATTTTTTTTTCCTGTCGAGGTAAATATTTTGTGCATTATGATTATGCGCATGGAATCTAATGAATTGTGTTATTTTTGAATGGTAATGAATTTGAGGTTTGTTTACCTTTGATATGTGACACTGACAGTGAGTGACAGTAATGGTTACTTGAATTAGTATGATTTTCATTTTTTGGAATTTAGATTGATGAAATAAAATACATATGTAACCATTTGGTTGGACTGATTGTTGTTCGTTTATATCAATTTCTGAGGGTTTAATTTGATTCCTTTCATTTTTCTTCAACAGCTTCGTATCAGTGATATGATATATGTACTTTATTTGTCAATGATTGTATTTCATTCTGAATATGGTGTCAAGCTTTGTATATTTTCTTTTGTTTGCAGAGTTTTGATGTTACTACTGTGGAGGATTTGATGAGAAGAAATTTCTCTGCAATGAGATTTGAGTCTCGGATTATGCTTGGTGGGAATCCTATGCTCCCTATACGTATTGTTACAAATGGAGAGTGTTCAGGTTGTTCCGAACCCAATTTTGAATACAGGGAGGCTGATAATGATGCCGTAACAAACACTGTCCAAGAAGAGATTTCTGGTGCCCTGATTAAAACCAGTGAGAGTTTTTTCATTAATGAAAGTGACTTGAGGAAGCCTGAGGGTGTCGATAGATTCACGGAGCATAATCACTTTGCGGATCTTGTTCCACCAACTATTGTCCAAGATCAATCACTGTGTAATGCGGATGTTGTTGTTGGTATTGAGTCGGGGAAGAAAATGGATTGCTTTGACGCATTTGGACATGAATATCCTGAGCAAAACATTTCCCATTCTTTGGATGATGATGGTGTTTGTAGAAATAATAGCTGCAAAGATCCACAAAGAGAATCAAACGAAAAAAATAAAGAAGTGGAAAGAGGTTCAACGGAAGGATTGGTTAATTATGACAAAGACAGAGAGAAGGAAGATGTTGCTCAGAGGCTCGGTCCTGTAGTATTTGGAGAAGAGCCAACGAAAGATTTGGATTTGAAAAAGGGTATGTGTGAACTAGATTTGGGCAAAAACAAGACAGTAAGAAACATGGTGACCCGGTCTACCTACAAAGTAGCTCAGTCTTCAAATCCTAAGCAGCTTCTGAAATCTTCTCGCATATTGAAGGGAGGACAGAAAAATGATCTACACTCAAGGACTCAAATTCTAACAGAGTCAATAGCCTGTAACAAATTTGATAATGCTCCAAAAAAATTTGATCAATGTAAAAATGATGAGAACATTATTGCAAAACACAAACTAAAACAAAGTCGTAAAGAAAATGTGGCTGAAAATATCTCCACGACTTCTAAGGTGAGGGGTTTCTGTTATCATATTTAATTTGATATAACTTATAATGTTCTTTAGATCATCTTGACTACCTGCTTGAGATGTATATATGTGTGATGTCATCCATTTTTGTTATTTTATTGAATCAGGTGGAGAAAAAAGCACTTCCATCTTTTGAAAGTTTTATAATAGAGGAAGAAGAAGGTTCAGGTATTACTACTAGGACTCCGTTTTTCATCAACTTCCAAACTGATAAACAAAACCCTATAAAATTACGTTGATTTTTCTATAGGGGGTTATGGAATTGTTTACCGTGCTCAAAGAACTACTGATGGCAAAAGACTTGCTATAAAATGTAAGTAACACTTATCTTTTATGCCAAATGTGCATGTACTGTTCATGAAGTGTTATACTAAGAAAAAAGAAAGGAATATGGTCAAGGGTCTGTTATATGTCATCAATAATCCAGTTTTTACTTGCGTTATATTTCCAACGTACAATATACAATAGAAATAATTATTTGTTTGTAATCATTCTTATATTACTAATTTACTATATGGATGGTGTGTAATTGATTTTAAAAAACTGATATTGATGCTACAAATTTTACATGTAATTTTTCAGGTCCTCATACTAATGCTCATAAAAACCATGTAAATAATGAGCGTAATATGCTGGAGCGTTTTGGGTAAGTATTTGACTTAGGCTCCTATGTTCTTTATATTTAAGCTACAACACATTCTACTATGCTCCTTAATTTTCCATGATTCAGGGGTAAAAACTTTATTATAAAGTTTGAAGGTTCTTTCAAAAGTGGCGACTGTGACTGTTTTGTTTTGGAACATGTTGAGCATGACAGACCTGAGGTAACTGTTGAAATTGTCTATAATTTATATTTTCCTTCATGAGAAAAATTTATGCTTTTGGTTTCAGACCTTTCAACATTTTGATTTCATCAATGAATCAACTTTAGGCAATGTATTTCCCTTTCAGCTTCTTTGGATATTAAGCTGATTTGCTAATTTTATCTTCTCAATCATTAGGTTCTGGAAAAAAGAAATTAATTTTTGTGGGAAATGGATTTAACTTTTGACCATTCTCGATTTTAATGTAATTTTGTCATGAAAATACCATTGTGTAGGTTTTGAAAAAAGAAATTGATATCAGTGAACTTCAGTGGTATGGGTATTGCATGTTCAAGGCACTTGCCTGCTTACACAAAGAGGTAATTTTCCCCTTCATATATTCTATGACTTTGACTTCAAGATAACATGCACAATTGTTTGAGAAGTTCAAAATCTATTAATGTAGGGAGTTGTTCACAGAGATGTCAAACCTGGAAACTTCCTTTTCTCTCGAAAGCAAAAGAAAGGCTACCTTATTGACTTCAACCTTGCCATGGTTAGGTTGCTTCTCTTGCTGTTGCTTCTTACTTTAGTTTTGACTGATTATCTCTGAATATATAATCTGGTGAATTTTGGTATTTTCTTTTCAGGATTTAAAGCAGAAGTACAGCATCGGAAGTAAGTCTCATAATTCTGACTTGTTTTGCTACTCAGTTTTATATTAATCTCAAGCAATAAGCCCACATAATCTCCTCCCAGAACAAAAGAAACACTTTTTTCTTGCATTTACATGCATTATATTAATTTCCTTCAATTAATCCTTAGTTCACTTTGCTAAGTTTTATTCAATGTGATCATCATAAATTCCTTATATAATCTGCTTAGTTTCATCTGTGAATTTGCACATCTGCTCAGGTAAATCGAAACCAAGCCTTGGTGCATCCAATAATATTCCTCTTCCTTCTGGTTCTGCTCCAGTGGTCCAAGACAAGAATCTTGGTGGAATCAAGTCTCTAACATCCAATAAAAGGGAATTGATAGACTATAGGAAATATTCTGAACTTAATAGGCATATGAAGCCAAAGGCTAACACAGGCCATCTGAAAAATTGTCCCGATAAAGCTGTTGCGAATTTACTTAGAGCACAAGGAACAGATGGCTCGGGTATAACCTCTGCCAAAGATGTTACTAGCACTAAAACTGCTTCTGCGGATAGGCTCCGAGAACCCATACCTTTCAAAGGAAGAAAGGAGTATATCAGCCTCGTGCAGAATTCTATGCAATGTGCAAACACTAGTTCAATGAAAAGCCCCTCTTCTCAAAGGAAAAGGGTTACTGCTCCTTCAGGCAAGGTAGATGGCAGGACACTTTATCTTACGCCGATGCCTCTACAATCATCTGCAGTTGCTGTGGGGTTGTTAAGAAGCAAAGGTATGATTCTAAGTTCAATGCTTTTCAGTTCTAAGGAGTGGTATTGCTACCTTTAACTTTCTAACTGCTAACGTGTTATTCAGGGGATGGAAAACATAAAAGAGAGGGTCCATGTGTTGGAACCAAGGGATTTCGTGCTCCAGAGGTAAGGTCTTGCTGTCCCTTCTATTCTCTTATAATTTTTCACGCAATTATAGATACTATTTTTTGTTGATATATGTACTATATCGATTCTATACTGAATGTTGATATAGGAAGTGTCTCTTTTAGACATTTGTATGAAAGCATGTGACATTAGCGCTTCAAAATTTTACACTGCCGTTAAGGTTGCAAATAAATAACTTCCCTGTCAAAACAGAAATCAATATTTGAATTTAGAGTTACTGTGTTTCCTACCTATATGGTTGGTTTCCTACAGTCATATCATAAGTTAGTTTCATGGTTGTAGTGCGGGATATTGGTGATCTACACTATTTAAATTTCATATTTGTTTTAAAATTTGATGTTTTATAATTTGAAATATCATAAATAAAAGGAAAGTAATAATTTTCGAAAAAATGGTCTTTGGCGGCTTCTTTTATTAAGGTTCATCACTGAACTGGATTTCGAAATGCAACATTTGAAGTTTGTTGTGCAGATTCAAAATTCACCGAACTATAATTAATGGATTTTTCAATAATTTTAATTCATCATTTCACTTTTTCTTTAGGTTTTGTTTAGGTCTCAGTTTCAGGGACCCAAGGTTGATATTTGGTCAGCTGGAGTCACACTTCTTTACATGCTGATTGGGAAAACTCCTTTCGCTGGCGAACCAGAACAGTAAAAATCTACTACAGATTCACTTGTGATTTTATCTTTCTGTCTTTCTGGGCTGACTATGTTTTGCTGCAGGAGTATAAAAGAAATTGCCAAATTGCGGGGCAGTGAAGAGCTGTGGGAAGTAGCAAAGCTGCATGACCGTGAAATATCCTTTCCTTTGGTAATTCCTTTTTTGTTGGGAAGCTCAGTGTTCATTCCTATTAATCCTTATTTTAGAAATTCTAATTAAATATCATGGAAAAAAATGAAAACGAGATTATCCAATTAAAATGTTCATTAATTTTATTAAGTTTCACGCAAAAAATTATTAATAAATGATTTTGTTTTGTTTTTGAGATTTCAAGCACTGCCAAATTCTTTTAGTAGTAACAGTGTCTGTGACTTGGATTTTAACTAAACACCCTGTGGATAAACTATCTTGAGTTTTAAGTGCAACCCATCGTTGCATAATTGACTTATAAAGTGAAGATTGACTAGGCTTTATAGCTAAATAGGATTTATCTCTTGTTAAATGAGACTCGAGTTTTTTCCAATTTTAAACTAGATAAGTTTGCTAGTTTATAAAGAAAAATGGCCGTACTCCCTTAGTCAATTCTATTATTGTTTGAAGATGGTTGCACAAATTTAATTTGATTTTAGTTTTTATCTCATTTGCAATCAACAATTGAAATTATAATTTTAAATTGGCTCTTAATCCAATACGCTGTATGAGTAAACAAGAAGTATCCCTTATTTCTGAACAAGTTAATGAAGCAAATTGATTAATGTTTGCCTTCATTGGATTACAGGAGTTATTTGATGACCGGTACTTGCAATCATATGACATAGAAAGCTGGTGCAAGATTCATACGAAGAGACCTGAGTTTGTTGATCACGCCCCAAAATCATTGTTTGATTTGATAGACAAATGTCTAAAAGTAAATCCCAGACGTAGGATTAGTGTCGAAGAAGTTCTAAGGCATGAGTTTTTTGCCCCATGTAATGATATCATGAGAAAGCAAAGGATGATTCGACGTGGTCTCAGCTCAGACACTGCAGTTTCAAGAGCAGTCTGAGGTCCGTTTCATGAATTGTAGGTGTTTTTTGGTGTCAACCACTGGTGCACAATTAGGTGTTACAATATTTCTTTGACCTGAAAAGGGTCGAGAAAAAAGAGTTTCCATACATTGATAGCTGTATATATGAATACATTTGCAGAGAAACTGGCACATAAGGTTTAAGGTTGTTAAATTATAACTCTATTTTGTATGGAGAACTTACAGGACTACCAAAAGTTATGAAGCCAGCAAGTTGCAAATTCTCTACTATTTAGTTCAATATCACACCCACCAATCACAAACCCGAACATTGAGTAGAACACCAATGGGAAAAATGAAATACTAAACCAAATGTATGCAGGTAGGTGACCCATTTTGGCATAAAAACTTGAATAGGAAATTGAAATTAGGGGTCTTACCAACCCTCTTTACAAATTCTTTAACAATGCACTTAAACCCTTCCCATTCCCTTCTTCCTTTACTAAGTTATTGACTTAAAATAATGAGAAAATTCATGGAAAAGGATAAGTAATTTATTGCTCCTTCTAATCTAAATATTTGGCAGTTTTAACATTTTAATTTTGTTTCAAAATAATGTGTTTTTAGAAATTTAAGATATAATGGACATTTGTTTTCCAACTAAACCTTTAAAGTATTTATGTTTGCATTCAACAATGAGAATAAAATAATTAATGATAAAATTAAGAATATTTTTGTGCAGATATATAATAAATAAATGATTTTTTAATGTGTAAAAAATCAAACCAAAGTAGCCAATATATGAAACAATGAGAGTAAGTTATATTTCCTTTGTCATGTACAACTCAATTGATAGCTACAAAGATATTGATATATAAAAGTTTAAATTTGAACTCACGATTTATTATTTCTCTACATTTAAAGTGTGTGAATATAACCACCACACTATTTTTTATTTTTAAAAGTTACATTTCCTTTTGAATGGTTCTTTTTTTTTTTTTTACAATATTTCCTTTTAGATGGTTGAAAGCATATATTCCATATGATTACCAATTTACAAAAATGGTCCCCCTATTTTAAAAATCAACAGTTTTGGTCGTTCTCTCAGATTTTTGAACTAAAAAATGTGAAATTGATATATTTTTAATGACGTGATATACAATTCTATGATATAGAGTCATCTAGATGCATTAATTATTCATATGTCTTTAATTAAATTAAAAATATGAAAAAATTTCGAGGTTGAAAGTTAAGTTTTTACTGCGTTTTATTCCAATTTCATAGGTGTTAATTATATTATATTATCGTATGATATGTCACATTATTTAAAACATTTCACGTTGCATTTTTTAGTTAAAAAATCAGAAAGAGGGACCAAAACTGTCAATTTTTTAAAATAAATGATTAATTTTGTGAACCAATAAAAATAGAGAAACTAAAATTACAATTAAGTCTCCAAATTATAATAGATTTTAGAAGCACATATATTTTAAAATGTTCCTTACGTTGTAGTGCACCGGTGGCCCTATTGGAACACGAGTGTGGGTGCAGAACCATGACACCCCATCCCCTCCACATTTGGGATTTTTTTTTTTAATATCCTCTTTTTATTTATTTATTTTTTATTAAATTACCCTACTCCCAGATTTATATACTAGACTGTCTTATTTTTTGAGCCCAATAGGAGATCGCAGGTTAGGAAGCGACCAGCTGAAGATAAATTTTTTTTAGACTCAATAGGAGGTCGCTGGCTGGGGGTGCGACCTCCAACTAGCATGTTCAAATTTTTTTTTTTTGGTTTTGTGTCTATATAAATGATTTTAAACAATTAATTAATAAAAATAATAAATAATAATAATAATTAATTAATTAATAAATAATAATACATTAATAAATAATAATAATAATAATAATTAATTAATTATAAAAAATAATAATAATAGTTATAATAAATAATACATTAATAATAATAATAATAATTAATAATAATTAATTAATTAATTAATTATTATTATTATTATTATTAAAAATGATGATAATTAACAATAGAAAATTATATTAAAAATTTCAAAGAAAATCCATTAAAAAAGAAAAAAAAAATACATCAAATAAAATTAAACAAAATACATTAAATTAATGAAAAAATATATATTTTATTGATGTCCACCTAAATGACCTCCAATTCTAAATCTAGGATATCGTCGAACTCGTTTAGCTTTTTGAACGAGTTGAGGTTCTTCTAGTTCATTCTCATAATTATCCTCAATGTAAGTCGTAGGTGGATTAGAACCACTACCACATGCTTCCATAAAATTTTGAGGCCGAAGATTATACATGGAGTCAAACACAACATAAGCCGACTCAGGAGTTGTGCACTGAGTTCCAAACAAATTATAGAAAAGCCCACTTTCTGTCGGATAACTCGGGTCGACATTTCTGGTACCGGCGGAACGTAATATTGAGTCAGTGGTGGATCATAAGATGGTTGTGCCGTGTTTTGTTGTTGTGGGGTGGATTGGGAGGTCGACGATGGTTGCAAACGGGGATCACGGAGATATTGTTCGACACATAAATAATTTGGTGTGTTGAATAAACCAAATCATATATTCCGTAGTATGACATAAAAGACCTTCCACGATCTTACCTTGCAACACGTAATTGTGACGCTCATTCCAATGTTTAATTTCTTCCCTCCAAACCCAGTTCCAATTATCATCAACCCCATGCCTCATGTCGACCTCATGGTACATTTTCATGTCCTCTGGTGGTTGTGGTAGTTGTTGATGGAAGTCGAACTGAAGTGTGACTCTATTTGTATGTGTTTTTCAATAATATGATAATAATGCAGATAGGTACATGCAGTCCAAGTGACCACCTCTTCTTCTGAAACTTCATGTTGGAACCTGAGATAAGGTCTCCAATAGAACTCATATTTAAAAAAACAAACTAAATTAATTATAATAAGTATAAAAAACAAAATATTTAAAAAATTCAAATAAATGGGAATAAATATATTAATTCGTCAACTATCATGTGATCAATTGTTTTTCGGTATCCTTCTATGTCGTTATGAGGAACTTTACCGAAATTTAGACCACTAGAATTAAATCTATCGAATATATTAAAAATAAAAAATATAATAAAATTAGTAATATGGTAAGCAATTGGTTTTAAAAAAAGGAAAAAATAATATAAAATTTATTTGCAATAGTTACCTTTGTGCCAGTGGAAATATCCATGGATTGGGTGATTCTGGAGCGACACAAGACAAACGATACCATGCCCAATTTTGCAACAACAATGCACATCCTCCCATAGACATGACACCGGGTTTCGTTGCTTGACATAGTTCTTTATACAGTGTAGCTAAAACGGCTGAACCCCAACTATATTGGGATGCTTTATTTAAATCTCCTAACAATGAAAGATATTTTAAATGTACACGGTTGTTGGATTTGTCAGGTATCAATAACCCGCTGATCATACGTAGGATGTATGTCCGACAAAGATGCTTGTTTTTCTAATTCAGATGCATCTTCACCAACATCGTCAAACGTATCCTTGAGCCAGTTTAATTTAATAGAATTACCTTTTGTTGCTCCCATAGGTGGGATAACTCATAGGTAATCTTGACAAAGTTCTTTAACGTTCACAAAATTTGAACCGCTAACAGGAAAACCAGAAACATTTAATCCTAAAATGTAATATACATCTTCCAAATTTATTGTGCACTCACCTATTGGAAGATGAAACGTGCGAGTTTCTGGTCTCCATCTCTCAACCATAGCAGTGATTAGACCCACATCTAGTTTATAATTTCCGAGTTTGATCACTTCACCGAAGCCAGCCTCTTGCAAATATGGTAATATGGCTTCATTTGGTTTTTTATTGATGTTACCGTGACATTTTAGTTTATCCTTTAAGGGTGACTAAAATTAATAGTATATAAAATAACAAAAATAAAATAAGTAATGAGATTGAAAATATTATAAATAAAATAAAATAAAATAAGTAATGAGATTGAAAATATTATAAATAAAATAAATTAAAATAAAATACAAAACTTACAAATGCTTTAATATATTGGATTTCAGCTCTGTGATTCGTAGATAGTTCCATGATAAAAAGAGAAATTTTGTATAAGAGATGTATTTAAATGTATTTGAATGAATGGAAGAGATATGTTAAAGAAAAGTGAGTAAGTTGTGATAGAAAGGGAAGAGAAATGGATGTATTTATAGGTCGCGTCCCCATGCAACGATCTCATTGATTTTCAGATGTCTTCAGGGGGTCGCTCCCCCAGTCTACGATGTCTTCAGGGGGTCGCGCCCACAGACAACGATCTCTTCAAGGGGTCGCACCCCCAGACCACGATCACTGCAAGGCTTTATTAAAGGATCAATCTCGTCTGTTTATTAAAGGATTATCAACGGATGTAGATGATCCAATACCAATCCTTGTGACTTGTTTTCAACCAATGAGATCATTTTATTAAAGATTCAATCTCGTCCATTGAATATATTTTATCAACGGATGTAGATGATCCAATCCTTGTGAGTTGTTTTCAATGTCATTAAAAAAAAAAGTTACAGCTCGATGACAGAGTCACGATAACCGATATAGTTTATCGACACCTTGTGTTCTTCGGTGAAAATTCAACAAGGTTTGAACTGATGAAGGTTTGCGGTGATGAAGATGTTGAGTTGATGTTTGATGTTTATGCACAGTGGTCACAACTTGGCACCATCGAGTTGAGTACCTTTCAGTCTGGTCCTCCATCAACAAACATTGATCAACCATCGACCTCAAACATACCTTATCAACCCGACTTATATTCTCCATCACAACACTATGAACCATACTCTACCCAATTAGAACAATCTCATTCAGAAAGTGATCAACTCCATCATCAATCTCCTCCAATAAGTCCACAATGCGGTTTTCCCCTTAATGTCTTATATAATATCAACGAGGAACAATTAAGTGATTCTAGTGAAGAGGATGAAACATACTTCAATGAATCATCTGGTAATTCTGACGATGACATTGATGTTGATGAAGATATGGAAGCAGAAGATCAACATATCCTACCTGAATTTGATCCAACATCTCACTTGAAGAGCATCAATTTAAATACTCAAGAGCGCTCAAGTGAATTTGATCACTTGTTCATTAACGACGTCCCACCATCAGATGGAACTCTTGCAGTTGGAATGAAGTTTCAAAACAAAGATGAATGCGTACATGCAATCAAACGTTACCATCTAAAACAATCACTGAATTTTGTGGTACAAAAATCAGATTTAGAAAGGTATGTTATTTATTGTTCAAGTCCAAATTGTTTGTTTAGATGCAGAGCTTCAAAACGCAAAAAAAGGGAATTGTGGGTGATTGGTAAATTGAATGTGCCTCATACATGCACAAATTCTGTTTTGTCACAAGATCATACGAAACTCGATTCTAACATGATATGTACAAGCGTAATGCAAGTTGTGAAAGTGGATCCTTCAATCAAAGTGAAGATCATTATTGCTGAGATTCGGTCTTTACACAACTACACAGTTAGTTATAGAAAGGCCTAGATGGGAAAGAAAAAAGCGATCGAACAAATTTATGGCAATTGGGAAGAGTCTTACAATCAACTCCCACAATTGTTGTTGGTTATGCAAACGTTTGCTCCTTGAACCAAAGTTGAAATGGAAACCATCCCAGCTTATCATGAGAATAGTTTGATAAGTGGGATAAGGATCTTTCATAGACTATTTTGGGCTTTCGTTCCGTGCATATCTGCGTTTAAATTCTACAAACCAATAGTACAAGTTGATGGGACTTGGTTGTACGACAAGTACAAGGGAACTCTATTGGTAGCAGTTGCACATGATGAGAACGACAATGTAATTCCTATTGCCTGTGCTCTTGTGGAAGGTGAGACAAAAGAAGGTTGAAGTTTCTTTTTGAGAAATTTGAGAAAATACGTCACTCCATAAGCCAACATTTGTTTGATTTCAAATAGACACGAATCCATTAAGAGTGCTTATAATAATCCGAACAATGGGTGGCAAGATCCTTCGTCAAAGCATATGTTCTGCATCCGACATATTTCACAAAACTTTGCAAGGGAATTTAAGGACAATGCTTTGAAAAGAAAAGTTATTTCTATGGGTAATAATTTCATTTTTAATTTTTATAATTAGTGTAATTTTTGATACATTTCATTCTTAATTTATATAATTAGTGTAATAATGTTTTGTCTACTATTTCAATACAGGTTACTCGATCAATGATCCTACATATCGATACTACCGCAGAGAAATCGGCATAGTAAATCCGAAGGCTTTGAAATGGTTAGACAACATACCTCGACAACATTGGATTCAAGCATTCGATGGAGGTAGCCGTTGGGGTCAGATGACAACCAACCTTGTGGAGTCGATCAACGGAGTATTAAAAGGCACGCGCAACCTTCCCATCACTGCTTTGGTCCAATCAACTTATTTTTAAACAGGGACACTGTTTCCAACCATGGGAAAACGACATGCATCAATTTTAGCTTCTGGTCAGGTATACACAGAAACTTGCATAAGTTTTATAAAATTGGAAATAAGTAAATCCAATAGTCATACACTGGATAGTTTTGATCGGAGCAACCATACTTTCATGATCCACGAGACAGTAGTTCCAAAGGAAGGGCGACCAATTGATCACTTTAGTGTAAACCTTCCTAACAAGTGGTGCGATTGTGGGAAATATCAAGCTAAACATATGCCTTGTTCACATGTCATAGCAGCATGTTCTAACATAAAATATGATTATTGGAGCCTTATACCTGATGTGTACAAGGAGGAAACGGTATTAAAAGTCTACGATGAAGCGTTCCCACCTATACCAAACAAAGGATATTGGCAAGAATATGAAGGTGTTAAGGTGTGTCACAATCCATTAATGCGGAGAGTCAATAAAAGTCACCCAAAGAGCAAACGTATTAGAACAGAAATGAACACTACAGAAAGAGTACCAAGAAAATGCGGATTATGTCGGGTATCTGGTCATACTAGGAAACATTGTTCAAACGCTGCGGACACATCTACTCAAATTTGATGTATTTTATTTTCTTTTTTAATGTATTTTCTTTGAAATTTTTAATATAATTTTATATTTTTAATTATCATCATTTTTAATAATAATAATAATTAATTATTATTATTATTAATTTATTATTTATTATAACTATTATTATTATTTATTAATATATTATTTATTAATTATTATTATTATTATTATTATTTATTAATGTATTATTTATTATTATTATTATTATTATTATTATTATAATTAATTAATTGTTTAAAATCATTTATATAGGCACAAAACGACAAAAAAAAAAATTTGAACATGCTAGTAGGAGGTCGCACCCTCAGCCAACGACCTCCTATTGGGCCTAAAAAAAATTCTCTTCTCTTCAGCTGGTCGCTCCCCCAACCTGCGACCTTCTATTGAGCCAAAAAGTAGAACAATCTGATATATAAATCTGAGAGTAGTGTAATTTGGTAAAAAAAAAACAATATTAAAAAAAGGAATCCCCACATTTGTTTAATTACTAGATAGATTTTCGTAAAAAAAAGTACAAGCAAAAAAAAGTAGAGATTTTCGTTAAAAAAAGTACATAAAAATGGGCGTGATAAAATTTTGATCGGTTGCATTGCATAGCTATCCTACATTCCACCCCCTTCATTTAAATATTTCTACTCTTATAAGTAAAAATAATTAAAAAATTAATTAATTTAATATAAATTTTGAATTAAATACATCAACCTTTTTTTTTCTCCAATATTTTGCTTATATTTTAGAACAGTATACTAAACCTCTATCACCAAAATTTGATTCCAAAACTGTCATGTCCTTCACGCCAAGTAGATTTCACGTACATGGTTACTTGTATATGTACATAACATAACCAATGAATGCCAAAACATGACAAATCAATATAGGTAGGGATTTTTTCGCACTTTTAAGTTTTAGTTTGCTTCAAGTTGTATCATACTGAACTCAATCATTTCAGTACCCAAATACCTGAGCTAAGCCTTTGCAATTGAATTCATCACCCTCCAAGCTTAAGACCAAAATTTAGTACAAGCAAAAATTGATCAAAATGATTAATGGTAATAAATTTTTTACATGTATCAACTTTAGAACATCATTGTACTTAACTATAATGTTGAATATTCTTTGCAAAACTATTAATCATACTAAACAATTTACAAGCTGCTAATCCTTATAATTTATACATTAGATTAATTAGACCACCTTCTCTTCATCTCCGATTTCGACCTCACTTCTTTAAGTTTTCCATCCAACCCATAATCTCTTTCCATCGCAAGGTTGATTCCTTCATCAGAGTACCAACCAACTCCAATACAAAGAATACCATCCTTATTGATATCGACATAACATGTCACACCACCCGGAAGCCATAGCATGGTCATATCCTGCATGTCGAGCCTCTCTTCCTCGCCGAAGTAGTTGGTACTTTCGGGGGAGCTTCTCTTCTTCAGAGTTTCCGTACAAAGGTACACATATGGAGTATTGTTGACTTCGTCGACGTTAGTCTCGTCACCGTACACTGGAGTAGCGCTGACCTCGAAGACTTTCCATGACCCTGTCAACTCTGATGGTTTGGTTCTTTTTCTTTGAGAAAATGGCTTTAAATCAAACTCCATATCACTGTTTGAAATGCAAAAGGCAATAGTTATTTTATTGAAAAATCTAAGGGAGAAATGACAATAGAATAAAAACATTAAGTCTTTTCGTACTAGGTGAGATCGGCTAAATGAATAAAAACTGTCGTAATATCTATGAAGCACGGATGTTGACACAGACACCGGACACGGCACTAACATTGACACGTCGACACCGACAATAATTTGAGAAAATAAATTAATTGAATATAATCAACAGGTCAGTGTCGAACATCGAGACACACCTTCAATCAGAAGTGTTGTGTTACACAGCATAATATCTTAGTGAATTATTGCAAATGACACTAGGAAGATGAAGGACAACAGAATGTAAATAACTGCTTCATAATTGAAATATTTAGTACAAAATGCAAATACCTCTGGTCATCGACACAAGCGGGACTGACCCATTCTTCTTCATACACAGCAACTCTCATTATCTGTATTTCTGAACCACCATTTATGAATTCTATTGTATGGACAATGCGGATCCTTTTGTGGCAGCCTTTGACCAAGCACTGGAAAAAGAGAACTCGTAAAACAATAATATTGCAACTCTTATTGGTGAAATACTTATCGAACATATGTCTTCTTTTGTGCTTAAAAATAAGGAATTTGAAATTTAAGAGCTTGGTTTTAATTCCAAAACAACATATAGATTATGTAATGAGCCCTTTTATCTAAATTAGAAAGTTCTCGTGCACAGCCAATAATTTTTTATTTATTTCCATAGACGTAAATACATATATTAAAGAAGAATCGGTAAATCCGATATTGCGCAAGTAGCATGCCCGACTTACTTGTTCAAATTTGAAAGTTGGTGTGACATAGTACTTCGAATCATCATCCACACCCATTGAAATATCCATGGGACCCCTAGAATAAGATCCGTCCTGCAATTTATCAATCATAATTATTACTTATAAATGCAAAGGGAAAAACAAAATGAGCAATCAATGGAAGTCAATTTTTTGTAAATAATACTTTAGGAAAAGCTATCGTCTCGTCGTAAATAATAACTCACCTTACTGAAAAAATTATTACTAGCATGAAATGAAATAGGAAATCTTACTTCAAAGTAAACAAGGCCCGGTTCACATCCCATGACATCTTCTTCCATCACATCACTTCTTTCAAAGTCAAAGGATTCAAACGTAGGCAAAACACGATTTGTTATGTTTTCGCTAGATTTTTGCTTCCTAGGTTTAGGAGCATTAACATCACTTGATCCGTTCTTAGCTATGTTGTCGCCTTCAACATGTTGTGTCATTTCACCATACGGATTCAAAGTCACCCAATTAACCTTTCTTTGGATTTGAGACGTAGGTTCACCTGCAAGTGACGGCACTGCTTCTATACGGGAAAGAGTATAGCAGTCGTAAAGGTGTTCATTCCTGATACTTATTTCCATTGGCTCCATTTCAGCTGTGATGGGAGAAAACACAGCCCCTACACCTTTCCAAATTCCACTGAGACTGCTAGCAAATGTGTTCCATACTGGTTTTATTACCGGTTCCTGAAAGTGCATCCACTCTATCAGTATAATGTTCATCGCAATTTGAACTAATCATTTCTAACAGGTAGAAAGAAAACAATAATAAGAAGGAGTAGAGTTCATTTCTAACAAATACCAAAATGAGTTTGGGCAATGTCATACTTGAATTTTATCCACAAAAATAATAGATAAAATTTGTTTTATTGTCAAAATACTCTCAGATCTGCTCATATTATCTATATTCTTTAGGCCACCATTTATCAGGATGACCAAAGGACCATGGCCTTGTTCGCATTCCTTTACTTAAACAGCCGTAGCCATTTGAAACAAACTTTTCTATAAATCCAAACACACTATATTAAACCAACTTTATCAAATGCAACGTCTTCAACTAACTATTCCACAAAAGGTTGCCGTCTTTGGTCAAACTAAAGCAAATACGATATAATTACAAAGGGATAGTAGAGAAGTAATCCCTATCCTAATCGTGTAAATAAATGAGCAATGAGGCAATGAATATCCACCACTTTAAAGTAGTAGGCTCACTCAAAAGGCGTAGCAATATGACACCAATCGTTCTTCATCAATGTTGTCAAATAGCCACTATAGCATAGCGGAAATTGAAAATATCTCTATTGCTCTGTAATACGCTATTAAGTACAAAGTGTTGTCAAATAGCCCGCTTTTGCGGCGCTATAGCACTATAGTGAAGCAAAATTTGAACAAACCACTATTTTTCGCGAGCCACAATTGACAACACAACATTGTTCTTCGTGTTTCCATGTTCACAATATAAACTACCTATTTATTCCTTTGATTCATTCATTGTTAACAAAATCTCATCATTCATGTACATTCACATTATTCTCTTCCCATAGACAAATCAAAAGACAAAAACTTAGCATAATTCTCTTCCCTCAATATTGTGGGATCACCATAATAATTAAGGGTAAGTTAGTAATTGTATTTCCTTTTACCATGAAATCCATAAAATTAAACGCACTTAACTGTCATCCTTAATAAGTGTGAAAGTAGGTACTTTTGCTTATAATTAAGGCCGAATGGATTACACACTAAAGATTCATATTGGTTGAGTTTATTCTAGTATCGAATCGAGATTCGACTCACATGTATCGTAAGATACCGATAACCATGATACTACATTCCTTTGATACTTATATTGTTAACAAAATCTCAGCATTCATATATATATAATCACAGTCCAATCACCAATTTAAATACAATTTCAGAGAGGAAAAAAAAGGGGCAATTTTGCAAAAGACTAAGCATAGAAAAAGCAAAAGACAAAAACTTTGCATAAATTCAAGCAATTTAAAAGAGACCCAGATGAAAAAAAAACGGTACCTGAGTCTGAAGAACAGTTTCAACCTCCAGCAACATAGCCCCAGTAACAATAACTCTACCACCCTTACCCCTTTTCTTCTTAATGATTTTCCTCCCTCTCTGTTTCCTTCCTCTTCCATTCTCTTTCTGAGAAGAAGAAGAAGAAGACAGTTTTGCGAGTTGGTTATCAACACTCCAAACATTCTCTTTGTTTCCCTTCACTTTGGGAACATTGTTGTTGGAATTAGGTTTGTGGGTATTGGCTATGATGAATCGTCTTGTGGAACATGATGGTTTGGGGAGGATTGGTGAGAGAGAAAGAAAGGAAAAGGAATTGTGGGTAGAAGAGAGAGTGTTGTGGAAGGTGTTGGTGACACAGAATTGCATCTTTCAATTTGGATTTCGATAGAAATTGGAGAAACTGGTGCATTTCAATTTCATCTTTTCTTTTCAAACTTTTTTAAAAAAATATTTTTAGTTTCTAAATTTTTTAACTAAAAAACTATGTGTTTTTATAAAATATGACATAATAGAATGATACGGATGATTAAAATTTGTAAAACCTCCATAAAATCTTCTGAAAATCATTAATGTATCTAAATAATAATTCTATATATACTACATTATTTAAAATATATTAAATTATTATTTTTAATTCAAAAATATAAAAAATATCTAAACAATTAACTTTTAAAAAGAATATTTATTATATAAATTAATAAAAATAAAAGAATTAAAATTACAAAGAGAAAAATTTATAACAAGAAACCGCATAGTCTAAAAGTTCTACCTAAAGAACACTTTTACATTTACCTATGTACAAAAGCATTCCACTTATGGGATAACATAGTTTTAATCATCCTCTATTAAATACCCATCATCTTACCATATATCTAATATGTAGTTATTTTAAAAAAATAATTACCACAATTTATTTTCATTGAACTTTAGTTCAAAATTAATTTGTACTGATATTACATGTTTTTTCTCTTTTGAAAAAAGACATTTTTTTATAAACATCTGATTTAATTACATTTTATAGCTTGTGTTATATATGTTTAATCTTTTAGTAAAAAAATCTGTTTATACCATGTTCTAAAAAAAGCTTGTGTTAGTTATGATTTTTCCAATAATTATTTGAGATGTATTTAAAAAAAATAAACTTTAATATAAATAGTTACATGTTGTCATATAACGAAAGTATAATATTTTACTGTTATATTTAAATTGTATAATATTGTGACTTATCATTAAATATCAGTTAGTGATAATATATTTTCAATAAATTCATATTTTTATTTCTCGTATGTGAAAATTATATATTTTTATTCCTCAAATTTTAAAATCAAACAATTTAAAAAAAATGAAAAGCCAACTAAATATGATGTTGCTAACTATCAATTTTTTCCCGTCTAAAATTTAACCATTGAGAGCTGTTTGATAATCAAAATATGTTGCTAACTATATTTTTATTTATTTATATTTACCTACTTTTCATATTTTGTGGTAGAAAGATATGGCATAATAGATATCAATCTACAAAATAAACAAGAAGGTAGGTAATTAATTTTTTTTTAATAATTAATGATCCTTATTGTAAATATGTGAGAGTCCACATGTTAGAATTAATGTATTTTTTAAGGTAAATGTTTATATGTCCTTTTGATTTTGTTCTCTATCTCAAATATACTATTAAAAATTATAATTCAATAACAATTTAAAAAATGAGAGATTAGATGAACATTCACCTTTAACTAAATCACGTTTGTTATATATAGAGAATTATTAGATTGCATATTCTATTAGTTTTTTTGAGTCTCACTTGTCATACAATGGAAATGTTAGAAAATTTTACCCTATATCCATTAAGTTATACACCTACCTTGTATTTTAATGGAAAACATATTGTCCCATGTTTAAAAAAAAAAGAAAAAGTAAATCACACCATTTTAAAAAAAGTTTTGATAATAGAGAAACTTTAAATAAATTCTCTAATCAAATTATTTGAATCGTAAAATAAGACACTTTTTAAAAGTGCTTACAGATAAATAAACTCAATTTAAATTTTATGAATCATAAATGATTTCAAAAAAACTCTATTTTGAAATTGACTTATCGTTTTTTCCTGGAACACAAATTAAAGATGGTGGAGTAGAATAATTTTTTTTTTTTAAATAAAATGGTAGAATAAATAGTTTATGTGAAATGTGGAATAAGGATACAGGGCAAAATTTTCCCTTAATCTTTTCAATATATTTGAGTTTTTTTTATTTAAAGAAACTTCATACAATGTGGCACCTATAGAACTGTTGGGCCACAAGGAAACAAAGCCCAGAAGCTTAGCACCGGGAAACAATTCCATATCTTCTTACTTGCCAAACTTGTATATATATGATCAAAATTCTAACCCTTAACGTTTGTTTATTTTAAATAAATTTAATATGTAAATTTAATTTTATCCAAAAGTGAATTAGATGTAAAATAATTTATGTTTGAATATATTTATGTGAAAAGGGGTTGTATTTAAAAATCAGTTCTAAAGACCAAATTTAGAAAGAAAAAAAAACACTTAAGACTAAAATTAATTCTACTAAAAAACAACCAAAATGTCAAAATAAACTTTACACTCTAGAATCAATTTTAACTCTTCTAAAAGTGGAATAAATTTGTTTCATATAAATGAAAGGAATGTAATGATAGTTGCAACATAAAAGAATTTAAGACAAATAAATTTAACTCTGAATCCATTTACACAATAAACTGAGATTTCGTAAACAATAACTCTAATTTAGAGAGAGTGGGCAATAATAAAAAAATCACAATAAGGAATCAACAATTTTTTGTATGTACATTATTATTTTTTAACTAGTTAAATTTAATTCCATGCGTCCACTGTGCACCTAATTCGGTTTGGCAACAGTCCATGTGAATGTATCATGTATGGCCCCTGTTTTCAGTGTCGACCCTAATTTTAAAAAGCACATGCACTATGCTTTATGCCTGCAAAGTTTCACCACACAACCGAGTAACCACTATTAAATTTAGAATCATACTATCACTTTTTGTTGGTTGAGTAGTACCAATACTTCTTATTGAAAATCTATTTGATATTAATTCGACATATGTTAATTATTTGATATTAATTCGAAATTGACATGGATTTAAAATTAACACTTTAATTACATTCAATTAATTTATAACATTATGTGTTGCAGGTGATTTGAATTTTGTATCTTAGAAGTTAAAAAATAAACATTTGCCATTAAAATGACACTTTGTGATTATTTTAAAGACAAATTCATTAATCATCATAATATGGCCGGTTCTTCAAATAAAAAAAAAAACGGCTAGATTTACAATGTTGTTTGCTGCAAGGTCCGTCCAATTTTTAACATTCTCTTGTCATTATTATAAATAAAAATTAATTATTTTTGAATTATTTAATATTATTATTTATAATATTATATACCATTCATTTAATTTAAAATATTTAACTTAAATAGTTAAGTGTTTGATATTAAAAATGAACAATTAATAAATTTAATTTGTATTTTACATTAAATCTAAAAAATTAATTATACTTAAATACATTTTTTAGTACTACAAAAGCTGTATTTTATTATAATAGTGACTTAGGAGAGTACTACATAAGAAGGTCATGAGGTGAGATATAGATTATCCCGATCGCAAAAAAATGCATTCACACAATCTACGTATCGATTATCAAATAGTCAAAATTTTAAATTAAATACTTTAAATATTTTAAAAAGAAATAAAAATAAAAATTTATATTAAATTTTTTTGACCGTTCAATCTAAATCAAACCATCGTCGAATATCGAGAGTGATGAATGCGTACTTTTTTGAAACTGCAGTGAATCTGAAATCTGAAGTTTGTGGAACTCACACATGTGTCCACAAAGGGAATAAAGGGATAACTTTCCAACATATCCACTTGCGACAGAAGATAAGAAATCCTTCGAACAGCAAAAACTTTTGGACAAAGTGTTAAAGCATGTACCACATTTTCACCAACATTAGATGAAGATTGGATACCCTTTATCATTGAGCACCAAGTATACATCTACACAATTCTCACTCTTCATAAATAGCCCTCAACATGAGTTTTAATGCTAAATATACCTAAAGTCTCCCCCTGTTTAATTTTTTTTAGAATTACCAACAAAAATTAGAGATAGAAAAATGAAAGTCTGTCTTTAATTTTAGCATCCTAATATATATATATATGGTAAAATTAGAGATGAATTTTACTTCTTGTCAATAATTTTTTACTAATAAATCAACTATTTTTAGTAGGGTTCTCTATATTATTTAACATACGGATGAAGACTAACACGGTACAAGTTGAAAGATATAAACACCCTAATTGTGTGGATCTAATTAATAGGGAATTGAAATGTCATACCATACAAATATAAATTTATTATTACTTTTTTAGTTGGACCGACGTAGAACAAGAGTAAGATTATCAAAACAATTATTTTAAAACTTTAAAAAAATAAAAAAAACTTTACTAAATGAAAAGTCTAGAAAAATTATTTAATAAAAATGTTTCATATTATAATAGTTTTAAAAATTTAATAAAATCTTATTTAAAATTAAATTATTTCAATAAATATTAAATATTTAAATCAATCAACTTTTTTATAAATTGAAAAAAAAATCATACGAAATCAATTATATTAATTTAATAAATGGTTTTATCATTTTAAAATATTTAAAAAATAATTTTTGATGACTTTTTAAATAATTTTACTAACCATTATAAATTTTAAAAGATCTCATATTAAACTTTTGTCTTAGACGTTTATATGTTTGACCAATCCATAAATACCACCATAAACTTACACACAAATTGTAATGTTTCGAATTTAAATTCGAAATAAAACATTCAAGTTAACAATATCAATATTTATCCGTTGAACTAAGATTTAAAGACATAAGTATAAATATCATTAATCCCAAAATATCATTAATCCCAAAAATATAGTAAAAACTCCTTATTTGAGAAGGAGATAGATGTATCCTCCCAGTTCTAAGGTGTTACTGATTATAAAAATTAATAAAGGAGAAATATTGCTGATCATGCAAGTTTGTTTTTCTCCATCACTTTGTGATCAACTTAGGCCACGTATTTACTTTGATTTTAGGTGCCGTGTCTCTTGAAATTGTGTAACATAGATTGAAAGGTACTCCTCATTCCTCAAAGAGAGTTACATAGTCAACATCTTCTTAACTATTTTATTTTATTTTTATATCTAACAAAATAAAACCAAGGACTTGACAGAGCATGTTTAGTCTAAATACTCGTTACATAGTCTTATTTCTACAATTAGAAGCTTATATCCAACATCACTGTGATTCCTTGTAAAAGGAAATTTGTTCCGTTTATTAAAAAATGGATGTTTGGTTTGACAAATCACAAAAACATGACTAATTCAAATGGGTTTGATTGTATATCTTTCAATCCCTTTTATTTAGTAATTTCTTTTCTTATGTCTCTTTCAATCGATATTTATTTTTCATCCAAATAATTTTTATTTATTTATTTTAATCATTAATTTCTTCTTTAAATATACTAAAGTTATTAAAGTTACTCACCATTAAAGTTAGAGATTTTTTTTTTTCCAACGGAGATTAATACCATTAGTGACATCGAACCTAAATTTTCTTGGCCATATGTCGGTTGATTGAATTGATGGTGATATTTAACTATATCATACTATTCATATAATTTATCATATATATCCATTATTCCATGAGGTGCTTCACTCTTGTCTCTTAATTCATATTCCACCATCCTTGTGTTATGTACTTTAACTTTTACTTGTCTTTGAACTTGCATGACTCTCTCACCTGTGAGTTTTCTCTATCCCCTTCATCTTTAGAATATGTTTGGTCAGGTAGATGAGGGAAAATATTTTAAATAAAATATGTCTAGTTTAATTTTTAGAAGAGGAAAGAGGAAGTTAAAATCTCTTATAGAACTCATTTCAGTCTCCCTCCATTTTGGAGAATTTGGGGATGAGAAAAGATCAACATAACTAAAAAATTATTTAAATTTATTTCATCACATTGAATCAAACACAAAAACATTATAACTTTCTCTAACTCTCTCTCTCTCTCGTTTCTTTTGTACCAAATACATATATATTCCTCTTTTTCCCCTCTCTACCATTAGAATATCTCTTCTCCCATCCGTTGAACCAAACACACCCTTATTGATATACCTTCCTCAATTAATTGTTTTATAATAAAGTTTTGTTTCGTAGAATCAAACAGCAAGTTTATATTGAATGGTTTACAATGTAGATCCTGTTAGGTTCAAGTGTGAGATATTAAATCATACATCAACTATGAACGTAGTAAATATTGGATATATAAAATAAATGATCTATATAACTAATGACTTGAAATTTTGAGTACATGTCAACGTCTCTTGTGATATTAGAACATTTAATCTCCCGCACTCACGTACTCCTCATCAATCACTCCAGCTTTATTTATAAATAAAAAGAGATAAAATCAATCACTCAATCTTTATTTATAAATTAAAAGAGATAAAAAAAAAACTCTGATATAAATATGACATGATTTTAAAAGATTAATTTAAAAAAAATGAAATTAATCTTTTTAAAATTACAAGTAATTAAATTTTCTTAATAAAGATACTACTACTTAATACAAACAAAGATGATATTTAAAAAGACATTGTATCTTGACTAAATTTTTTGTAAGATCCAATAACTTTTTTACAACCTTTCTATTATATTTTATTTTAGAACGGGTATTAATTAAAAATAAAATAAAAAAGTTTATAGTTTATAGACACGAAAACGCGAACGGCAAAAGAACGAAGGTGAAGCAAATGAAAGCAGGAAGTGAGAAAATCTCTCTCCGTTTGCAACTCTAACTGTAACTGTCTTCCACTCCACCAACTTCTTTCTCTCAGATCTCGATGAAACCCTAATTCTTCTCCAATTCCATTCCTCATTCCTCTTTTTCTCACCTCCATTTTCTCTCTTCCTTTTTGGCGCCACTCTCACTATTCTCTTTCATCCGATTTATGCTTCGCTCTTTTCCGATTTCTTCGGATTTTGACGCCGATATTTTTTTTACAGTAAAATTATTGACTCTAGATTCGTTATGATAATGATGATGATGTTGTAGTAGTACTTGTAGTAGATATTATTGTTGAATAATAATAATTAGAAGAGAAAATGGATGATAGAGGTGCCTCATTCGTCGCTGTTAGAAGAACTACTCCTCAAGGAGATACCTGCAATTCAAATTCTGGTAGTAGTAGAAGTAGTAGTTCTTACTTATTTTTATTATTTTATTCCAATTTTCACCTTTTGCTTTTTCCTTCGTCATTTTCGTTACTTTTTTTTCTCTCTCTAGTTGTACTTGTACTCTCTCTCTCTCTTTCTCTCTCAGATCGAGTCGAACCAAATTTATCACAATAAAGTGATAATATGCGTATATATTATTTTTAATTTTAGTTGCGTGATGTGATGATTGGTGATACTCTAAGTTGCATTGGTAGGTGAACTTTTTTTTTTATCTCTTTCATTTCAATTACAGTTTTATTTTTTATTTTTTTTTACTTTTGAAAGCATTTTTGGGCATAATTTTCGCCGACACAAATTCATGTTTTATCTGTTTGTCTCGCTATTGTTTGAGTGAAGATTTCACTATGGAAGAAGAATAAGATGATGATGTTACTTTGTTTTCGTTCAATCGAGAATTAAGCTGTTTCCAGAGTTCTTTTAATGATAGGATTTTTGTGTTGTCCTTATAAATAGTGTTCATGAAATTGACTTCCACTTGCATCATATATTGTGAATTGCTCTTCATGTGCTGTGGTTGAAGCTGGTATCTGTGGCTCTAATGATGAATTGCATTGTACCAGAAAATTTTAAACATAGTGATGTATGGGTCTTTCATGAGCGATGCTGCACTCACTGGCTTAGTTTCATTTATTGTTTTTGAATGATGTAGATTTCCTGTTTTGAGAGGTATAACCTTAGTTTGCAATGACCAGGTAAATGTTACACAGTGATTGGGAATTTGTCTTTGCCTAGCAATTGAATTTCATGTACTGCATTTGAGAGTAACACTTTTACATCGTATAGCTCTCATTATTATTGTTCAATTGTTGTTTTTTTGGATGCCAGTTACCTTTATATAGATTTGATTGAAATGCAATGTAAATTATGCAAACTAAAAACCATATAGTGGTCATTGTTATTTCCATGTCAACATTTATTATGTACTTTCTGCATATACTTTTGTCTGTCAATCAACTTAGGATGAAATTTGTAGAATAAAAGTTTGTATAGTCTTCATTGATGGGCAATTTGTTTCATTACAGCTGAGGCTGTGGCAGGATCAGCAGCATGGCTTGGTAGGGGTCTGTCTTGTGTCTGTGTACAGAGAAGAGATAGTGATGCTTCTAGCACTTTCGATTTTACTCTAGCCCAGGTAATTTTTATAATTACTCAAGCGGCCTTTAATTTATGTTTTGAGTATTTTTGTCAACTATTATGCTCTATGCATCTTCCAGCAAAAACTAAAAGAAAACAATATTTTTAGAGCATGTGATAAGGAGTAAGAATACAAGGAACATTTTGTAATCTAGGTCTTCTTACCACATAATAAAAGTAACTAATTAAATGTATTTCTGGTTATGTGCTCCTTTTCTTGTTTGTTCTCTATATCGGTGCACATGGTTTAGGGGATGCAAGAAAATGTAGTTCTCCCCAGAGAATCTTCACTACCAATTGCTAATCGGTTTTATGTTTAGTGGTGCCAATATAGTTGAGCTCCCTCTATATCCATATGAAATTCTAGAGCGCTTACTGCTTATTTTTGTATTAAATATTGCTGTTTGTGATTTTGCCACAACAAATTCCCATGATGTTGAATTTCCGATTCTTAGGAGGAATGCTTGCAGAGGCTACAGAGACGAATAGAAGTTCCATATGATAGTTCTATAATTGAGCACCAGGTATCATTTCTATTTTTATTTTTCAGTATATGTAAGCAATGTGGCAACAGTTCTGATGTACATCAAAGGTTTTAAACTATGTGCTCATAGCTTTATGTTCTTCCCATGGCTTATTAGTTATTACAATATGTGCAATCTTGAGGTTGTATCTTACATATTATATTATAGGAGGCACTTAGGGCTTTATGGAATGTTGCATTTCCTGAAGAAGAACTTCGTGGCTTGATATCTGAGCAGTGGAAGGAAATGGGGTGGCAAGGGAAGGATCCATCAACAGATTTTAGGTAGATATTGTCCTTCATTCTCTTACTGCCATATCTTGTGTTCATATTAATTAATTGTTGCAAATGATTTTTATCTGTGTGTCTGTCAGGGGTGGTGGTTTTATTTCTTTGGAGAATTTTTTGTTCTTTGCTAGGAATTTCCCGGTATGATTTATTTATTGGTTTGTTCACTCTAATCTTAAATTGTAACAATTAAATTACTTAGGTTACCCAAAATCAAAGTTTACGATGGAAAGGCTCATATTTTTTCTCTTTGTTTTAGTATTGGTTTAATTTCTGATCAACCTGAGATCCAATCAGTTACCATTCATGTATCTATATCATAAAACTTATACTTTATATTTTGTAGAAATCCTTCCAGGATCTTTTATGGAAGCGGGAAGGAGATCGTTCCGTGTGGGAATATCCATTTGCTGTTGCTGGTGTTAACATCACATTCATGCTGGTGCAGATGCTTGATCTTGAAGCAGGTTTGTTAATTTTCAATTTCCTGTTATCATAACTTCCGTTATCATGTCTAAAATGAATAGTTGTGTTACTGCCTCCTATATATATGAGCATGTATGTTTCTGATCATTGTTGTGTTAATTTCGCTTATGAGTGAGGACCAGATAGATGAAATCGTGAAACTGCTTTAAATTTAGGGTGTCCGACAATTTATTATTGCATAAATTAGTACAGCAAGGGTCACAACTCACTATCACATCACCACCTGGATCATTCACGATGACACATTGTTACAAATTGAATCCGTATCAGCAGCAGTTTTTTAATAATAATGTCCTTTGCATTTACAGTCAAACCACGCACACTGGTGGGAGCAACTTTCCTAAAATTTCTTGAAGGTAGCCGGAACTCTATCTCCCGAGTTTTTATGGATCAAAACAGGATATGAATTTGGTCATGTTGAAAAACTTGTGTTTATAGTATTATAGCATTTACTTGCAAGTTGCATTGTTATCTTGCAAATTGAAGTAACTAAATCTGTTCATGATTGTCTGGCAGAAAACGAATCAGCTTTTGATCTTCTCTACTGCATAGCTTTCAAGCTGATGGATCACCAATGGCTTTCTATGCGTGCCTCATACATGGACTTTAATGCAAGTATCCCTTAATCTCAGCTTGTAGGAGAAATAGGGGAAGATATTATGGCTCAACTAAATTTAACCAATGTTATATAAGTTGAGTTTAAAGTAAATGGATTGTCAGTGTAAATCAATTTTACATTGACATTCGGTGATAATTTCCTATTTTGCCACACCAACACACCCTTATAATTGCATCTCAGAACTGATGATCTGACGTAACAAAATAGTGAACACTCATTGAATGCCAATTTAAAGTAAATGGATTGTGGATTGTCAGTGTAAATCAATTTTACATTGACATCCGGTGAGAATTTCCTATTTTGCCACATCAGCACTCTTATAATTGCATCTCAGAACTGATGATCTGACGTAACAAAATAGTGGACACTCATTGATTGCCGGTGTAAAACTGGTTTACGCTTACACTCACAAAAAATAGTATAATTGTTTCCTATACAACTCTTTGAAAACATAAACAAAGTGAAAATATCGTGCCATTTTTTAAATCATTACTTGAAATAGAAACTGTTTTATCAAAGAATGGAACCTTATATTTTGTGTCCCTATAATAGTAAGAAAAAATATTTTCAATTTAGTCCATATACTTTATATAATTTCTTGTCAATCTCAGTGTTAAATGGCAATAGATGTGATGTGAGGTTAGGACAACATTGAAAACAATTGTACGATAGGGACTAATTTGGATGCTTTTTTCACAATACCAACGAAATTAAATGAGTGTCATAAATTGGAACCAAAAATACATTTTAATAGGGAAGCAATCTTTATCATCTTTAAAAATGAGAGATTGTCTTGGAGGTGATCATGATCTTGTTTCTTAGCAGCTGACCTTGCTTTAGATTGCTAGCGACTATCGTTAATAATATAACCATTAATGTTCTTGCAGATGGTGATGAAATCTACACGTCGCCAGCTAGAGAAAGAGCTTCTTCTAGAAGAAGCATCGCGTCTTGAAGATTTACCCTCATACAAATTACTTTCACGATAGATATCATCAGTTCAAAGAAACCTATCAGTCTCCTGGAGTTATAGCTTCGAAGGCATTTGTACATGAAGTGTTGCTTCTATTATAACTTTCATGCCTGGTATTCAGCATGCAATAACATTTCAGCAAGTCCGAGTCAAATCTTTTTCCATTGATGCGAGCTTAAAAAGCATTACATACATATGTGTTTGATTTAGATTGTAACCAACACAAACTGAAAAATAACAATTTGTTGCTTCCATTAGAATTACGTTGGGAGGCTCCTGAACGCCAAACAGGGATGTCAGCAAAGGTTTAAGATGCAGTAGATAAGCTTTTGGTCTTGTTTGAGGATGATATTATTGGCAGACATGATTGCCATGAGTCTTTAAATGTAAAATTGTTGGGTGTTAGATTTTAATGAATTGTTTGTAACTTTTGCCCGTTCCCCCCCACGTGCTTAATTTACCATATTGGATTTTTGGCTGGTGTATTCGAGGTGACTACATCTTCCTTACTTGATTGTTTATTATACTACATATTTGTTTGAGTGATAGAATCAATGCTGTATAGTTGTTTCTCTTTCAAGTTATTTTGCATAGTTGTGGACTTGTGGTAGCATTCGTGTTCATCAATAAAAAAGATTCTATTCTTTTAAATTTAATTAATTAGCAGTATAATTTAAACGTTTCTTTTAAAAAGAAATGAGATGAGATTCACATTTACTGGCATTGATAGTCAGACTCCTGAAGCTTTACACAAATGTCATTTCATGGTGTACAGCCCTTCAAAAAAAACTACGGTATTAAGCCAGAAAATAAAGATGAGACAAGATGTCACCAACAATGGAGTTTAGTGTTAAGTAGCAAGAAAAGTGGTTCGCAAGTGAACAACCTATACTAGGTCTGTTGTTCCAATGTTATGAAATCCTGAAGCATGAACACGGTTTGCAGCAAGATTAAAAAACGTCACTTTAAAAATTTTAATTAGTGCATAATAGGTAGCCTGTTATTATGAAAATGAAATTACTATGGCTGCTACCCCACCTTTACATTTTGCTAGCCCCAACACCGCACCATTTTTTCTTTGAGCAAATGTGGTGGCAAGACACTATTTGTGGGATTTTTTGGCAAACAAAGGTATCATCATTGCGATCCAGCAAAGACACTCACGACAAGGTAAGATGTCGTGCACAAATTTGATAAGACAATCAACATTATCCATATTTCCTTTGTGAGTGGAGAGGAACTTTTAATTTGTTGGAAATGTACTCCTAACAACATGAAATTTATATTTGTTTAGATATGTACATTCAAAATTTGAGAGCAGTACCCATCCAACGCATGATTTTAAAAGTTCACGTTCAAACGTATATCCAAATGGCATATTTATGTGTAGTTTCAGTGATTTTAAGATTGAAAAATTACTTCCAAAATATTGAGGGTGGGGAGAGTTACTCAGTTGTGAGTAATATTGTCCGGTGGGCTTTTGGTGGATGCAAGCTGAAGCCTAAGACCCTCATAAATCATAGTGGATGCTCATCGAGTCCCTCATTTTTGCTCATTTTTAAGAATTTTAGTAGTATAAAATACACCATTAGATCTTACTTTTTAGTAGTGTATGGGAGGGTCGGAGGCGGATGAACATTTACCATAAAGTATACCTATTGCCTTTTTATAAAAAGATTATTTCTTCTCATACATCTATGTTCTCAAAAGTCCAACAATTAACACATTTGAATTAGTCAATCTGAATTAACACATTTTTACAATATTTGTGTCCCAAGCTACAAGTGTCGTGAACACCTTCTAGCTTACGAGAGATATTAAAGTTGTAAATTTAGTTACAAGTTAGTTACTTTAGTCAGGTGTTAATTACTCTAATTAGAAATTAACACATTTGTTTTCTAATTCAGAGAGCATAGACGTGGGAGAAGAATTTTAAAAAAATAGCAAATGCTAATATATGCTCTAAGAGTACACTTTAGGGCCCGTTTGATGAACCGGCACATGATAAGATAAGGAGTAGGATAGAGACATGATAGGATATGGGTAGGATAAAGAGTTATGTGTTTGATGTGCACATGATAACAAACTTGATAAAATTAGTTTATCCTATTTAGTGTTTAATACACAACAGATAACAAGATAATATGATTTATATTTTGATAAAATGACAAATTTGTCCTTATAATCTATTTAATTTTTTTTCTTTCAAAATAACATTCATATAATTTTTTATAAATAAACAAAAATGCTAAAAAATGTAAATAATTTATGAAGTAATTTTATATACTTGATAAAATTGTGATTTCTCTATCTATCACAATTGAAGAATGACTCACTATCATAAAAATTGTGATTTCTCTATCTATCACAATTGAAGAATGACTTTAGCGTTTGTTTGATTCAAATCCCAAAAACTCTATTTTAGTATTTTAAAATTTAAAAACTAAACAATTTGTTTGGATTACTTGTATTTAAAAACTATTTTGTAAAACTATTTTTAATATTATACTTTTTAAAACTAAAAAAAAGCATAACAGATAAATGGTGTTTTACTTTTTATTTTTGTTTTACTTTTTATTTTTCAGTTTTTTTAGTTCTCTAGTCAAAGACTGTTTTAAAAAATTAAAATTAGCAAACAAATTTTTTCAAATTTTCTTTTTAAAAACAATTTTTAAAATTTATTTATAAAATAGTTTTCAAAAACTACACAATCAAGTTCTTACTATCATAACATTATCTCGAAAAATAATTATTATTTTTCATCAATTTTTTTATTATTTTTCATCAATTTTTTTTATATTGTTATAGAATAAAATAAATAAGAAAACAACAAAAACATATATATATATTTAAAGGTCTTGGGTCTTTATAAGTTTTAAAAATATCACTGAAAGAATAGCTTATCAATACCTACCTTTATGTTAGAATAAGTTATTTAAATAAATTGTCTTGTAATTACCAATTTTGTTTTAAAAAAGTTATATACAGCACATAATTCTAAGACTTACGAAAAACTGTGTACTGATAATAGTATAATTTAAGTGCAGCCACATCAATAACATTAAGGCAAAACCAATAATAAACAACAAGAAAAAGCAAAATTAGGTTCGGATTTGAGTGAAGATGTTTCAACAGAAACAACATAACTGTACATCCAAACCAACGCACTGTATTTATTTGTGTTGTCCTTATAAATACAGTGTTCATGAAATTGACTTCTATTTGCATTATATATTGTGAATTGCTCTTCATGTATTGATGAATTGCATTATACCAGAAAATTTTAAATATAGTTATGCATGGGTCTTTCTTGATTAAGCGATGCTGCATTCATTGGCTTAGTTTCATTTATTGTTTTTGAATGATGTAGATTAGGTATAACCTTAGTTTGCAATGACTAGGTAAATGTTACACAATGATTGGAAATTTGTCTTTGCCTAGCAATTGAATTTCATGTACTGCATTTGAGATGGAACGGACACTTTTACATAATATAGCTGTGATTATTATTGTTCAATTGTTGTTTTTTTGGATGCCAGTTACCTTTATATAGATTTGATTGAAATGCAATGTAAATCATGCAAACTGTTAAGAAAAACCATATAATGCTGCTAATTTCTGTTGCATATAGTGGTCATTGTTATTTCCATGTCAACATTTATTATGTACTTTCTGCATATACTTTTGTCTGTCAATCAACTTAGGATGAAATTTGTAGAATAAAAGTTTGTATAGTCTTCATTGATGGGCAAATTGTTTCATTACAGCTGAGGCTGTGGCAGGATCAGCAGCATGGCTTGGTAGGGGTCTGTCTTGTGTCTGTGTACAGAGTTCTCCCCAGAGAATCTTCACTACCAACTGCTAATCGGTTTTATGTTTAGTGGTGCCAATATAGTTGAGCTCCCTCTATATCATATGAAATTCTAGAGCGCTTACTGCTTATTTTTGTATTAAATATTGATGTTTGTGATTTTGCCACAACAAATTCCCATGACGTTGAATTTCCGATTCTTAGGAGGAATGCTTGCAGAGGCTACAGAGACGAATAGAAGTTCCATATGTAGTTTCAGTGATTTTAAGAGTGAAAAGTTACTTCCAAAATATTGAGGGTGGGGAGAGTTACTCAGTTGTGAGTAATATTGTCCAGTGGGCTTTTGGTGGATGCTCATTGAGTCCCTCATTTTTGCTCATTTTTATGAATTTTAGTAGTATAAAATACACTATTAGATCTTACTTTTTAGTAGTGTATTGGAGTGTGGGCGGCAGATGAGCATTCACCATAAATTATACCTATTGCCTTTTTAAAAAAATATAACTTCTTCTCATACATTTATGTTCCAAAAAATCCAACAATTAACACATTTGAATTAGTCAATCTGAATTAACACGTGTCACAAGCTAAGCTACAAGTGTCGTGAACACCTTCCAGCTTAATCTGAATTAACACGTGTCACAAGCTAAGCTACAAGTGTCGTGAACACCTTCTAGCTTATGAGGGATACTAAAGATGTAAATTTAGTTACAAGTTAGTTACTTTAATCAGGTGTTAATTACTCTAATTAGAAATTAACACATTTGCTTTCTAATTCGGAGAACATTGACGGTGGGAGAAGAATTTAAAAAATGGCACATGCTAACATATGCCCTAAGAGATAAGGGTACACTTTAAGGTATCAAATGTAGAAATGTTACGTTGAACTTGGGTATTCAAATCCTTCAGAAATGTTACCTTGAACTTGGGTATTCAACTCATTCAGTAGGGTTGTAAGAACCAGTTAATTTTATTAGTGGTAGGTTCACATTAAGGTTGCTCATTGATTTTAGTTGTTTGGTTTTTTTGTAGCCTTTTGAATTATATGGTATTTAAAGGTCTTACTGTTAGATGGGTCTTTATAAGTTTTAAAAATATCACTGAAAGAAAGAATTAGCTTACCAAACACATTTAACTAACCTATTTCAATCCATACCTACCAACTATAAAGGAAGGAACACATATGGTAAATCATGACACTTTTATCATTTAATCTATTTACATTGTATGTGATACAATTAATAAGCACATCAATTATCACATTCACAAACTTTTATGTCATTCTACATTTTACTATCTTTAATAAGCATCTCAATATAAAATTCTAATTCTTTTTTCAATATTTCAAGTCTAAAATATAATACATTGAATGCATTAAATACATACTACCAAAAGTTAACAAAACATGATCATAAAAATTTCTTATAATCAAATATGATAAGATGGGTCCAAACATGAAAGTTATCTACTCCTTAACAAATAAGAATTCATTTCATTTCTATTAGAGAAATCATTTCTTCGTAGTTATATTATAATTAATACATGCATCATGAATTTTATCTGTTAATTCAAGTTTCATATTTAAATATGTTCTATGGTAAATCCAAATAAGTATCATAATAGAAACTAAACAATGAATAAATCGTTAAAATTTTCTATTAGTTTTTTCCATAAACATTTGTCAACTTACAATAATTTAAAATAAATCCAAATCATTTTCAATATCATGAAAAACAAGAAACAATTACTTTCATATGTCATGCATGAGATCACAAACTCTAAATTTAAAAAAATTCTTACATTTATCAACAATTTCATTAAAGTATAAAATTGATGCATGATAAACTCATAGATTATAAAAAAATTAAATCTAACACGTGATTATTGATTACTTAAAATGGGTTTTAGAGGATCTAAAATAAACTCATGACACTTGAGTAAAACAAGCTTTAAATTAAAACACCAAAAAGAGTATTATTATTTGAGTAAGACTACAAACTCTGGAACCCATTTCAAAACAATATAACAACATATGATAATTATGTTTAAAAATAATTCAAAATATATTAACAATAAAAATTATAGACACTTAAACAATTTTAATGTGGAACCCAAGTGTTTAGTTTAAAAATCCAGCGGTCACACCTTTTCAATTGGGAATAAGTTAATTAAATAAATTGTCGTGTAAATACCAATTTTGCTTTTTAAAAAAGTTATGTACAACCCATAATTCTAAGACAAACTATATGAACTAAAACGATGAAACCAATGGTTAATGGTGACACGACCTTATGAAAAAGTTATAATAACGTGAAAAGTCGAATTCTGCATATTAATATTCTTTTCTATCAAATGTAATCTTTAATTTCGACCAAAATTATATAATAGAACATGAACACAGATTTCAGAAAACTGTATACTGATAATAATATAATTTAAGTGCAACCACATCAATAACATTAAGGCAAAACCAATAATCAACAAGAAAAAGCAAAACTAAGTTCGGATTTGATTTATCAGACTTAACATAACTGGACATCCAAACCAACGCACAAAACTCTAATAAAGTTCCAGCAATGGATTAATGAAGTTCCAGCAATGGATTAATGAAGTTCCAGCAATGGATCAAAATAGGGGAAATTCACAATCAACATGAAATTTATATCTTTACTCGTAGATCCAAGAATGGAGGCTGCTTTGCCAGTTGGCAGGGCCCTCAGGGAACCACAATGCAATTTCCTTGTTGGCACTTTCAACAGAATCGCTTCCATGGATAACGTTCCTGCATCAATAGTAATTAATTACACACCATAAGACAACTTCCAACCAAGTTCCTCAAATAAAATCTAAGGTGCGATAACAAGTTTGGATCAAAATCAAATAAATTAGGTGAAAAACAAGTAAAAAGCGAGTAACAGCATTGCCTCAGAGGCTCAAACACAGTGACTTCAGGAGGAATAGTAAAAGTAATAGTCATAAAAGTTTTAGTTTTACAATTTCATGAACATATTGCAACAATGATGTAATAAGGAAAAACTAAGGCGTAAGAACAGTCTTTGGCTTCCAAATACAAGGATTGAGAAATCAATGTTTAAAAAAGAAAACAAACACGTGATAGAAAAGCAAAAAAAAGTACATGGTATTTTATACACCTACAATTCACTTTACTAAACTGGAAAATAATCAAAAATAACATTCATATTCATTCAGTTAAAACAAAGGGTTTAAAAAGAACAAACTTGATTCAAGAGTAACATTATGAAGAGAAAAATGTTTATACCTTCCAATGTCAATGGCAAAGTCACCACGAATAGTTCCAGGCTCAGATTGGGCAGGGTTAGTGGCACCAATAATCTTTCGGCCAGTCAGCACAACATTCTTGCCCTCCCAAATCATTGCAACAACAGGGCCGGAGACAATGTAATCCACCAATCCACTAAAGAAAGGCTTTGCAGACAAATCAGAATAATGCTTCTCGGCAAAAGCACGCTCCACATTTTGGAGTTTCAAACCTAAAATCAAGTCAAAACAAAACATTCATTCATCGTGAACAATTTCACAATCAAAAGACTAATCAACATAATTTGTATATCAACACATCAATAACAAAATCAAAATTACACATCCAAACAAAAATTTGAAATGGACATCCAAATATATTTAAATTAAGAGAAGACCTCAGATTTGAAACAATCAGATTATGAATTATGGATTAGTAACGGATCAAAGATTTACATGTAACACAAACAGATTTCAAAAATAGAAAAATAGAAGCCAAAGTTCCTTCTATTATTGATTAGGGATTATTATTGATCGGAGTTAGACTAAAAATTAGTGTGCTAAAAGTTACCTTTCAAGTAGAAACCCTTCTTCTCAAACCTGCTAATAACCTCACCAACCTGAAAAACAGAATCACTTTTCAGTCAAAATTACTAAACTTTCAGCACAAAACATTCACCAACCGACAAACTCATATCAGAACAACTCATACCAACAAAAAAGTCATCAACCAATTTTCTCAACATATAAAAATATCAAGTTCATCAATTCAAAACACAATTTCAAATCAAAACAAAAAAACACAGGTAAATTTAATTAAAAAAACTAAAATTTTCTCGGAAATTTACACAAACAGTCTCCAGATGAGGATAATTTAATTCGAAATTGTAGTATAATTCTTCATTATTCAGAAACAGTGTTCTAATTTAAGAAATCATAGGGAATAAAAAAGGGGTTGTGAAAGAAGGAAACGTACGAGGCCTCTTTGAACACCATCGGGCTTGATCATGATGAAAGATTGCTCGGCCATCTTGCTCTCTCTTTTTGGTATTGAGTTCAGTTACTGTGTCGGTGTGTGAGAGAGTGTAAGATGATATACGGATGAACAATTGTGAGAGAAAATGGGCTTTATATATGGCTGCAGATGAACCCTAACCCTAACTTTATAAACGAATATTCGTGTATTTAGTTCTCGAATCATTTTTCGAAAACAAAATAAAGTTATCGCATCATTATTTTTATTTTTTATTTTTGGAATAAACCACAATTATAAAATATTGGCATTTTGATTTTTAATTTAGTAAAAATTCTAAAATAATTCTTAAATTATTATAATAGTAAATTGTAACTTTTAATTACTATTTCTATGATTCGATAACTAATTTGAATTTTTAATTAAGTCATATACCAAAATGACATAATCATATACTTTGATGACTAAAATAGTAGTTTACACTTTTTTTTTAAACGACTTGGTAAATACCATTTGCGAAGTTCTAAATTTGATCTTAAGGCATCATATTCTATCTAGTATTTTGTTAGTTAATCTAAGAACATTATTTTGATAAATCAAGATAATTTATTAATAGAATAAATTAATAAACTATCTTTATTTATTTTTTGTCTATAGATGAAATGATGTAATTATTATGAGATTTTGATTCAAACTTATGACACGATGTATAAGTAACAATATCAATATCTATTAATTAAACTATAATTTAAAAATATTAATTTATTTTTTCTAAA